>JAQFYM010002515.1:0-23197 GCA_034694785.1 Agrenia bidenticulata
ATTTGAAAATACGCCAGCAGTTAACATGAAGAAAACCAAAAAAACAATTTATGAGTAATATTCTAAAAAAAACATGTTAAATAGTACTTGAATTAGCTTGATTTAAATTTTAATGTAGGGTATACAGAACTAAACAATAAAAACAAGAAAAAGAAACAATAAAAGAAGCTTTTATTATGCATTTAATAGAAAAATTGTAGATGAATACAGAAAAAAAGTTTTACCGCGAATTTTACATAATAGAGCCAGACATCTTTTTCGTTTTCGATTTTTATTTATTATTTTTTGTTTGATGTTTGTTCAATAAGAAGTTTTTAGGGCATAAAGGTGTCTTGTATGTTTTAATTTTATAAATTGATTTTTCTGGCATTCTTAATTGATTTTTTGATTAACTTGTTTTTGATTTGGCTGTTTATGTATACAAAATCTACGCCCGAATTTATTATTATTATCAAGTAGGGTTGGTTTTTTTTGCTCTTATTAGAAAAACATTTTTGAATTTTTGAATTTCTCTTAGTTTTATGTTTATTTTTAATTTTTCTTTGCTTCTAAAAGCTAATAAGAAAATAAGATTTTACCCCTTTATGATTCATTCAACTGTCTTCTCACGCAATATCTACAAGGCTAATTTTATTGTTTGTAAAACAAACATAATAAAAGAAAAACAAGAACAAATATACTTTAAGTCTAAAGCCGATATACTCATTCAGAATATACAAAAACTTTTTACTCGATTTTATATAAAGCATCTATTACTACTATTGATACAAGATTTACATTGCACCACGGAGAATAATATTGTTTCTCGTATTGAGTATGCATTGAAAATATCCAACATAACCGATAAATATAAAAAATTAGAAGGCAAGATAATAAACGAAATAAAAGAGGAAAATGAAAAAAAGAATACAAGTGGAATATCCGAGATTGGTTTTAAAGCTGAGCGCAAAAAAAATATTGAAGACCTAAACTTACGTCGTGAAAGATTAATATGTGATTATAAAGGTGAAATGAAAACTAAATCAAAGAGTATTTACATATATGAACTGGAACAAATGTTTAAGAAGTATTGTTCGGATTTATTACGCCAAGTTGAACAGCATATTCCACTAAACATTTCAGATACTGAAAAATATTCGGTATTCGTAGAATGTGAGCAATTTATCAATTCAGAAGTGGAACTAATGACAAGGTTGGCGGAACTTGAGATATTGGAAATTATAGCAATAAAGTTACGAAAAACAAAATAGACAAATAATGCTGCTTTTGCAAAGGAGTCCACCACGATAAAACAAGATATAGGGGTAGACTTCAAACGAAGAAATGCGTCACATATAAATACATTTGGTGATATTTCAGAAAATATTAAAAGGTTCTTCCCATATGTGTACGCTTTTGCCATGACGGCATCCAACAATGAAGATGAACAAAATAAAGCTAAATACTTGGAAATAAAACAGATAAACAAGGGCATGATGAAATTAAAAGAGGAAAAGTTTAGCAAAATTAAAGAACTAGTTACTAGAAAGAGGGCTGAAATGAATCACAATATTAGAACCGTGCCTAGGCGATCCCGACCAGCGGATAAAAAAATAATAGTTAAATATGCATTGGAAATCAGATTCTTGATAAATAATAATAGAGAGTAGAAATTTAAAATAAAATATACATTTAATGGTTAACGTTTAAAATTTATTACAGCGTGCATATTATAAAATGGTTAATATAATAAAACTTCATCGCTAATATTTTTTTAATATGCATTTTATTTCAAATTATGGTCAGTAGTAAATTGGTATATAGGGATTGCTAACCCCAGAGCCACGGGGTTTTGTTATAAAAAAACGACACCCCGACGCACCCCTGGTGCCCCGTGAATCCCGTACACGGGGGATTTATTTTTATTATATTGCTTTTGCTGCGAATCTTACTGCCAATTTGTAATTTTTAAGAATAATAATTTACTTATTTTTTGTTTTAGATCGATAACAAAAATTAAATTAAGGGTTTTGAATATTGTATGGCCATATTATGGCATATTATTTTAACATCCCCCCCCCACTATGATAAAATATGGCAAGTGCAAAAAATATTTATTACGAATATACAAAATTGTAAATATAAAAAATAAGTTAGATGTGAGACTTATCGATGTAAATATTTTCTCGTAATTTTATTTTGTGCGTCTATAATACGTTTAAAAAGTAAAAACACAAAGCATAAAGCCTGATTAGTCATGATTACATAGTTAAAATATGCAACTATGCTTTCTTGCCTCATTTTAAACATTAAAATTACCATAACAAATATTAAAAATAAAAATAAGTTTGTAAAATTATATTACTGGGCATTTTTTTGGCCTTGTGTATTTAAACTATTCTAGTGAAGGCATTTTGTAACAATAAATATAGCGAATATTCACCTATATCACTATATTATACTGCACAAAAATGATAATTTCTAAATTATGGCTTTAAAAAGTGATGGATTTATGTATCTCTTTAGTAAAAGCAACTGTAGTTTTAACACGTATCTAATTTATTATTTTTTGTTGGTAATCGTACTAATAAAATTGTAGAACATGTAATTATGCATATATAATGCATGAAGTGCGCCGTGTTTCTAATTATGAGTAAGATATTTTGCAAACTCGCATTATTATCACAAATTTTGTAAGACTCTTGTATTTGAGAAATTAAGAAACGATTAAAAAAAAAGTAGTGAATAATAGATCAGAACTATTAGTAATTTATATTTTGTTGAGTTTGTATTTTTGTGTAAAAGACGGTACTTGTTTTATCACACACAAAAATTATATATAAAAAATATGGAAAACTTTTCCCCCTATTATGGCCATATAGATAGAGCCATATATGGAATACAACAATGTTTTTGTGAACCTCCTGATTAAATATCACATTTTTTAAAAAATTCATACAATGATATGTTTGTAAAATATAAAAATTTTTATACTTATTAATACGTACACACAATAGATGTGTTACTCACAATTTTATATATGGTTCGAAAGCAGGATTTGTTTTATTTAGTTTTTTTTTTTTGCAGGTATAAGTTTACACATTCTGGGAGTAGCAAAATAGTTAAATACAAACAGAAAAAAAGAACTTTTTCGTAGAAAAAAAAATTAAAAAAATTATAGCCCCGTACTATATAAATCACGCATTAAGATAACTTATTTTTTTTTACTTACAGCGGCAGATTCATATTGTGTTATTTAAATGTTAAAAATGATACAGATACCCCTCATTTTTTTTAAATTCTTAAATACAGTATTGTAAAAGTAAACAAACAACTTAATTTCTTATACACGCTTAGTCGCCCATGGTTTAATAAAAATATGATAGAAATACATACAAAAATACGTGCAAATTTGTACTTACTCCATTTAGAAAAAACTAAAACTTATAAAATGCAATAAAAATGGAACAATAGAATAATTAAAATGTATATATAAATATATATGTAAAGCTTTTTGTAAGTAACAGAATATCGGTTTTCATTTATTTTTTGCTTTATTTTGCTGTGTAAACGCGTGTGAATACATCACAAAGGCAGGCCAAAATATTCGCCAAAAACATGAAATAACTTTGTTTGTACTCTACGTGCATTAAATGACAAGCTAAAAATTTAATCGAAATGTAAGCCATTCAAAACAAAAGAAACATATAAAGACTTATCTTTTGCTGTAACACGATATGTAGTGTTCGTAAAGAAACTTTTCTTTTTGTGGTTTTAGATATATTTTTGGCGAAAAAAATGGGGTTGAAGCAAAATCGAAGAATACCGATTGTGGTAAACACATGATTTTTTACGAAAAATCTACACTATTTATATTATTACCCTGACCCCTTAAGAGATAAATAAACAAAACATTAACAATCAGGATTCGAGTTCTTCAGGTTTTAATAATAGCAAGACTTTACCATACGAACCTATAGGTATTACGTTTCCATACCAAAATCCCTATTTTGGATATTTACAATCTGAACCCTGTAACTCCTTTTTTTCAATTAGATAATTAGAGGATTGGGATCTTGAAAGCATTACATTTTGTCGACAAAGTAATAAGAGTGCAAAAATCACAATCTAAAACGTGCAAGTTTACATGTTAACTCCCGGGAACAACTTTTAACATTAGACGAGAACTCAACCTTTTAAATAAAGCTAACCACGATGCTTTTAAATTCATCTCTGATTTCAGTAAGCTCGCGGATACTTAAAAATGGTCATGAGAACAAACAACTTCAACTATCCAAACGCTATCACCGAAAGACATTGTATTTGATAAAAATATATGTTTTGACGTTACAATGCAATTAATTTTGAAGTATTATTATCCATCCTCCTGGTACCAAAATTACCAAGAACGCGCCAAAAAAATGTAAACAAAGAGAATTTTTTTTCATCAAAGATTATATTTTTAAGGTAAATCATTGGTTAGAAATTCTAGCATTCAGTGTAGGACTTAAAAAAAGGAACAGGAACCGAAATACGACGAGATGTTCCATAAATATTTTTATATTACCGTAAAAAAACTTTTAGTTATCCAAAATATGCACCAAACACAGGAAAGCATAAGATACATAAAAAGAGTAAAAAATATGTTCTAAAGCAAATTGAATTTTTATATAAATTGACAGCCAAAGGAAATTCCGCTAATAAAAATGCTGTCATGACACCAATATACTGCTGATATCATAAATCTAATATACACGGTGCATCAGAATGTTCTAAATATAATTTTAACTAAAAAGCACCCAAGAAACATGATAAACCTTGCTACAAAAATCAAAATGGCACGTTGCCCATAGATAAATAATCAATATTTTGCCATAAGTGATAATTGCGCTTGAAGATATGAAAACAACAATTATTATTGACACTAGTGTAATAAAGTTTTATGGTAGTAGTTTATTTTTTTAATCTAAATAGTTTAGCCTATACCATACAAAAAAAAAAAAATATCATATACTTGCCGATGGAACAAAAACTAAGATTTGTGGTAAAGCTATGTTGTCATTTACCCTGATATTCTATTTCCAACTATACTCATACATTTAATATCATAAACAACATTGTAGAAAATGGAATTTTCAACGGTGATTTCATGTTTAAGTATGAAAAGATTATAAATTTGAAAATAAGAAAATCGTTTCGATAAAAAAGCTTTTTGTTCGTAGATGCTGAAAATTACGAACACGAATCCTTTAGATAACGAATTATTGGAAAAAACAAGAATATGATTACCTACAGATTACAAAATTTCATAAACAAAAGATTTACTGATTAATATTGGGCGTTTCTCGATCGATCAACAGAAACCGTTTTTAGCAGAAACCGTTTTTAGGTAAACGATTATCGAATCTTTTTGATAACTATTTTATACGTTTTTTTAAACTGTTTTTAGAATCTCAAAGTTTCGTTTCTCTTTCAAAATACCATTTTTTTTTATATTTTAAACTTGAAATGACTTCTATAAAAGAAACGCAAATCTTTTTTACATGGGTTTAATAAACAGGTTTCTTTGTATCTTTCTACTATGTGGTGTTTCAAGATACACTTTTTACCCCCTATGAATTTCATAGCAAAGGTAAGCGTAAAATATATGAATTATTTTCGAAGTGTACCTCAGGTCATGAAAAGAAAAAACAAAAAAAAGCACTATTTTGTATCCTTACGCATAATTTCAAATATTACAACTCACAGGGAATTATGTCAGCAACACTTTCGAATGTTACCTGAAAGTCTTGTTTATTTAATAAATACACTACATATAAATACATTTAGATTTTTTTCAAAACGTGTAATTATTGTTGATTGGATTGCACCATTTAGCTGACAAATCGACTGTAAATCAGCAAAGAACGTTTTTAGGGGTATCCAACACTGTAATTTGAGGTGCTAGGGCTGTTTTCTTGAAAGCAGTAATAATTAAATTTAGGTTTTATTTTGAACAGTCATTTTGTAATAATAATGGTAGTATTACACATGTTGATACAAAAGCCAATTCGATGGTACAATAGGAACGATCGACGGAACTCATATTCCGATAAGAGTAAGGGTTGATGAACAGGGCGCATATAGAAATAGAACTGTGTTTTTTAGTTACAAATACTCTTGTAGTCACGGATTTCAGATTAAGATTTATATACGTTGCACCTGGTGTCGATGGTTGTGCACATGATGCCTTTTTATTCAATATTCAGGCATTCTCTCGGGTTTCAATACGTTACAACAGGTGAATATTTGCTAGGGGATGCTGGGTATCCACTAACCGAAAGAATATTAACCCCCTATAGAGGAACAAGATATCATTTAGCTGAATACCTAACAACCTCGCCACCACTGAACCATAAGGAACTTTTTAATTTGAGACACTCACGAAAGCGAACAACCATGGAGAGAGCCATAGGTGTCTTAAAAAGAAGATGAAAGTACGTGCGGGAATGCAATGAAACAATAGATATATAGTTGATTAATATGGCGATTGTAGCATGTGCATTGTATCATAATTTTCTAGTAGATTGTAGCGATGATTTAATATTTGGAACAGCGGAACGCCATGAGGACCAAGCCCTAGCTGATACTACAGAACGATAAAATGATACAACTGCAGTAAATGAAGCAGCAAAGAAATGAAGAAGTGAAATTTTCGTGAAATATGTGGAATTTATACAACCAAGAAAAAATAATTTAAATTCTAACTGATATCATTTGTTGATTTTTAGTTAAATAATGTATAGTCTTAGTGAATCAATAGAATATTACCAAACTCCTTATAGTATCATACATTTTTTAATTATAATCCAAATAAAGTATCTCGAAACTTTTATATTAATTTATGAATTAACAAGTCAGTCATGATTACTAATATAATTTTTGTTCACATAATAAAACAATATGAAAAAGAAAAATAAGCTAGTTTTTATTAAAATTACGATTGTTCCATTCTCATTTTTAGAAATTTTAATATTAAGTTAGGAGTAGCACAACAAATTGCCTTGCATTGTCATACATTGACTAAATATATACAGCTGCCAGAATAAAATCCCCATACGCTGTAAATGTCTGCAGAATCTCGACTAAACTTTCCAGATTATATTTGCTGTTTTCCATCTGGTTTGCAAGTGCCTCTCGTGCAAGTTGTATCTCTTCATCAAGCTTTGCAGTAACTTTTTTTTCAAATGGTGTCATCTCCTTGGATTTTACTCTTTTATGTCTTTTATCATCTTTATCCGGTATATCATTGACCTTAATAAGATTACTTGGAGTCATTATATTTGCAGCTGATGCTGCTCGTCAGACAAACACATCTGACAGCCTTGAATGTTGAACATTACCTTATATCAGATTAGTTACAGGAAAAGCATATAAGAGTCTACCAAGAATCTGCGGCTCGTGAGGACGCCTCTGCGCCTGCTCCGGAAAAGTTAAGCACGGCCTAAGTGTCTCGCCATCGATGTCGAAGTCTACTTATCTTGTTTTTATAGGTGCTTGGTGAAGCTGCGCTAGAGTGTTCCGATTAAAAATTTCAGCGATTCTTTTCCAGTTTTTTGCCCTTTCTCCTTAATCTTCATATACTTGCAGTAGTTCATTCTCTAAATCTACTGTCCAGTTAAATATATTTGCCATTTTTTGGGTAATTTACAAAAATTTCAAGAAACTTGTATAGTGAAGTTTCTTAAGAGACTGCACAACATATAAGGAAAATGAAAAGTCATTTGTACAATCTAAATCTTGCCGTTGTTTTTTCAAACAGAAACTCAAAAAATATACGAAAAGCCGAAAAAGCTTCGAATACTAAAAAACCCGGTTTCTATAAAACGGAGATTTTAAAAACGGTTTTTTATGTAGTTTTTAGAATACGCCGCTGAGAAACGAAAAATCAAACCTAAAATTGACACTTGATAAAAAAGATACGATGTATTCTATAATCTCGGATTCAAAAAACCATCTGATTATAGAAACCGTTCTGTCACGAAAGAATAACGCCCATTGTATTTGAAATGCTTAGAGTTAGATTGTGCTTTCATATCACAAATCAGAAGGCATAGATCGGATAATATTCCCGTCAATCATAAACCATATCCCATTTTCGTAGCAATGCGAGAAAATGGTTATAAGTTAATCAGATAAACTAATCGCATTAAGTTTTGCGATAAAATCAGCATCTAGATATGCTGCACCCGCGTTCTTTGCATATAGATCATCTGGTACAGTTCAGATACATGTTGACTATCGTGCCTTTAAAAACAATAATAATGACCCCTAGATGTATCACAACCGTTTATGAAGATCTTTATTTAATGGAACACAAGAGATATTTTAGTATGTTTGATTTGGCTCGACATAACTATCAGATTTCCTTACATGCTAAGGATATATAGAAGTGTTTATTTTACACTCCTATAGCCAATACGAATGGTTTCGATTTTCATTTAAAGTATTAATAGCTCCAAAAATCTTTCAGCAAATAATGTTACAAGTAATTGAGGGCCTTGATAGAAAAAATCTATTAAGATGATATTGTGTTGCTTCTGATACTATTATGTCACATGAAATGCATTGCAAGTAAGTTTTAGAACACATGAAAAAATTTTATTTAGTAGCAAAAATAGAAAAATGTGAATGTTTTGAAAGGAAATAAGTTATATAGGGGTAATAGTAGATGGTAATACGATAAGAGCCAATTTACTAAGATTCAGAAAGAATACTTTAATATGATACCTTAAAGTAAAAGAGATGTCCAAATAATATGTGATTATCTTAATTGGTATAGACCATTTGTTTTTGAGATAATCATAAAAATTTTTGGAGTAAAAAATGTACTTAAAGGTGATGTAGATTTTCAGAAGGATGTCTATAAGAAATTGTAAACAGATATAATACAGGATATATTAGTTGAATTAAGAAAAAACCATACTCTAAATCATTCTGATCCTAATAAAAGTTTCGTTCTTACAACTTATGCATGTAAATCTTGATATTGTGCGACCCTGAAGCAGGGCAAAACTTAGTACATATATGTATAGCTAAATTTTATAATGCTCAAAGTGCGTACCCTCCAATAGATTTGAATTATATGCGATTGTTAAATCATTGAAAAAATTTAAGAAAATAATATTCGGGTCAGAAATAATTGTTAGAACTGATAATAAAAACTTGCTGGATGATACATGCTTTTAATCAAACTAATCTCAAAGATGGAAATAATAGAAAAGTGAGTATAATATAAAGCTATCATATATAGAAAGAAGAAATTATACCACTGCAGATTTCTTTGTGCGACTCAATAATATTTCATCAAGTCCAATACTACAATTTATAGATATATTAGAAATCTTAAACTATGTTTCAAATCCACAAACTAATGGAAAATACAATGTTTACGATAATGTGAATGATATATTTATAAAAGAACTGTATAATATTGTAGACCATTTAGAAATCAGAAATTTAAATGCAACATTATTAAATTATTTTTACATAAATGAAAGACAAAATTAATAATGGATTGTGTAAATAATTTTTATAAGTGTCAAACATATAAAGATTAAAAAAAGAATTTAATACAAACGGCCATGCAATAGCTAAAGAAAAAGATGAATATTATTCTACTGATAAAGAGAACCGTTGTACAGTATAAAGAATTTATTTATGAGCATACTTCAACAAAGTTGTAAATTATTACTTTTTCGAGTATTTATCGTAGATTCTCATATATATATTTAATTAATAACATGAATGTTCACACAATAATAGAAAATGATTTTATTGTTTAATATTATTGGTTACCCACAACGGATGCTAACAGATAATGCTAAAACCTATACAATAAAACAATAAGAATATTTTTCATATCCCATAATATCAACCGAATCTTCGTATCACCGTATAATCCACCTTCAAATAAAAATTTCTGCACGCCTACACCAAAAGGCACTTACAAATCTGAGGATATACGGGAAGAACTTGATTTGACGAGAATTCATAGCAAAATTAATATACGAATATATATCTTTTTATACAGAATGTTGGAATGCGCATCTTTTAATGCCATG
Source organism: Agrenia bidenticulata (assembly GCA_034694785.1). Lineage (NCBI taxonomy): Eukaryota > Metazoa > Arthropoda > Collembola > Entomobryomorpha > Isotomidae > Agrenia > Agrenia bidenticulata. Next base: position 10,083 of record JAQFYM010002515.1, read on the forward strand.
AATGGAAGTAATTTCTTTTCATGCCGCATTTGGACAGTACAAAGAAACATTAGCTGACAAGGAATTCGTTGCAACAAAAAATTGTGCCAAAATTGGGAATAAAATTCGGCATAAAATACTTAAGTAAGATAAAATTGCACAAAGATAGACAGGACCAGCAGAAATAATTCAAATAAACAGAAAAAGGTACGAGTGGAGTATAAGGATGTACATAATGTGACTGTAAAAATAATATTGAAATATATTAGAAAGGTAAATGAGACAAATTGCACCAATTTTGCAAATTAGGAGTTAAACTATAAAAAGAGGAAAATGTTGTAAACGGTGGAATTTTATAAAAAATCTACACTGATTTTAGTATGTTAACCCTTACCCTTTATGAGATGAATAAACAAAACATTAACAATCAGGATTCGAGTATTTTAGGTTTTAATAATAACAAGACTTTACCCTACAAACCTATGGGTAATACCCTTCTATACCAAAATCCCAATAATATGTATTAAAAATCAGGACCTTGGTACTCCCTTTTTATCAATTATTTAATTAAGGGATTGGGATCCTGGAGCACCACACCGATATTTTGTTATTAAATGTAATTAAAATTATTATTGTAGAATTTTATATATATAGGGAGTATATTTACCTTTTCAAAATTAAAACTATCAAATGAGTATATATATAAATTTCAAACTTTTTTGTGTGTTTTTTTGTTTTAATTATAAAAATTATAGATATTTGTGTGTTTATAAAGTTAAGTTCAGATAATAATTTTGTTATTACTGTAGCAAGTACGGAGTTTAAAGTCCATTACAAAATAAAAGTATATGTTATTCACATTGCAATAGTTTTTTGGGCAATTTTGTATAATATTTAAAATTTAATGATTATAAAAAATTTATACTTTTAAGTAGGTTTTTGTTCTATCATATTTTAGAAATCTGTATTTTTTCTCAGATACAATTTCAGCATATAAACATCTTTTACTGTTATTTTTTTGTCGTATATTTGTTTTTAAATAGTCTAACAATACAAAAATCCGAGCTAAAGAACGGTTTATATCCTGTATAGAAGTAAAAGATAGCAAACCCATATAAAAAAATATCACTATCGCTAATCAAGGTTTTTGCCCAAAAATACAGTCTATTTGCAACTTAACGCGCTTTTATTAGGAACCTATATGGTCCAGTTATTGGCCACCAGAACCGGACTTCATTTTTCATCGCATAAAGGGCCTGGCTTGAACTGGACCGCAAGGTAAAAATACTAGACCGGTGGCTTAAAATTGTAAAATATTATTGTTTCGAAAAATTCTTTTATTGATTTTTAAATGTTTTTTGGATTATTATACATGTGTATACCTAGCAACCTGTATACTTTTTTACAACTACCGAAACTTATCAGTTCTATTGTAATGTGTTGTATTTCTTTATGCAATGTTTTTTGCGTGTGCAACAAATAAAATATTCTATTTTTTCACTTTGGTAATTTTTACCAATATGTATACAAAATAGAGACCTACACAATCCGTTTGTTGACCGCTCCGATTCGGTTTTCACTTTTCGAGAAGCATTTGATACTTTTTTATATCGGGTAAATATAGATAAAAGTCGACTTTTTATATTTTTAACCTATACTTATCAGTAATAATACTACAGATAAAAATTTTCTTTTCCTTGTAAGTAAAGTGCTTTATTATGCTTTGTGAAGTCACGTTTGCAGCATTCATATGCAATTAAAATCCTGCGAACTTATATGTAGTATATTTACATGCTTACGCTTCATTCAGTTTTCCTAATATGCAAAGTACCAACGTCGGTAATACTGCTCGTTATATTTTTCGAAACGATAAAAAAAGAAACACTTTATGGGTAAATAAACCTCATTTTTGTTTATTTATATCTATTAGCTAGGTTGCGTAAGTGATAATAAAAGCATATTCATTGCTTTTTGTAAACAAAATAAATTTATACGTTCGTCATAGTTAATGAAAGGATTTTATTTCAAAAAAATAAATTTTGGCTTAATTTATGCATTCGGTCCGTTTTAAACCTTCCGGTCTGGGCCGGTTATGCGATTAAAAGTTGCAGTCCGGATTGGCTTGGAGGTCTTTAACCGGACTGGGCAGGTCTATAATAAGATTTGAAGCGGTAAGCATTAAAAAATACTTTAAATTATATGGAAGGAATAAAATTTGGACATTGGTTTAAAAAACTTAGAATCACAATTAATAATAATGGCACTTCATTTATTATTGAATTCGCAAAATTTTAAATTGTAATATTGTAAAAGAGTAGTATTAATTAAATATGAAAAATTCGCTTTTTTTCTTTATTTACCTGATATAAAAAAATGCTTCTTAAAAGATAATCCATAACCTTAGTCGAAAACTACTTGCGGTCTAAGCTGTTATTAACTGAACCGTGTATTTATCTAGTTTGTATTGCTTCTCAAACATTAAATTTCGCCATCTTTAAAGTTGCAAAATATGATAAATGCTAGGTTGCGTTTCCTTGTATTTACCATGCATACTACACGAGAATATATTTGATTGTAGTATGCATCTTTTTTTTTTTGGTTGTGGGACTTTTTGTTTTTTTACCCTGGGTCAGGGAAAACCTGTAAAATCAGGTGTAACTCAAGGAAGTATAAAATCACAACAAAAAAACCATTGGTAATTATGCACTCGGAGTAACTAAATACCTAGTGGTGTACCTTTTTTTTATTTACCTAATGAAAATCCGCCTGTCATCTAAAAATATCCAATTTAAAACTTGCATAAAAATCCAATAAAAATGACAAACGCACAGCGGCGGACTAAGAACGAAATTTAACGGGCCGAACTTAAAAACAGAGTGTCGTAAGACATGCTGTCAATTTATAGTAACAATACTAGAGTTATAAAAATTTTATAAAAAGTAAATATTTTTATTTAATTATTTCATTTTATGCATAAAAAATTTTAAAACACAAAAAAACCAAAATAGCCCTTTTTAGAGCGGCCCCTAGGGGGCAATGCCCCTATAGTCCCCCCCCTTATTTCGCTACGGCAAACGCAAAATACCGTTTTGTAATAATCTTAAAATATATGTAAACTTGATACTGATACTTGCTTTCGAAACTTCTATCGTGTTATTACGTCTAGTTAAAATTTTAACCCACATATGGATACCAGAAATATTATAATGAATTCCAGTCCAAAAAGAAGACAATACACGACGAAGTTAGAAAAAAAGCAACCATCTTTTAATATAAATTGAGCATACGTATTAGAGATTCACTGAACAAAGTTTTTTTTTTGTAAATGCCAAATAAAGGATGCAACTTTTTTGACATTCAACCGAATACACCATATGATTTAAATGTTTTGCTTGTATAAAAAGAATATGCTTTTAAAGAAATATAAGCGAAAAAAAAATCAGTTTTATTTCTAAAGAGTTATTGCAAAGCTTGTTTAATATTTTATATTTATTGTATAATACAGTAAAGTTTCTCAAGAGGGCAGTCCTGTAAAAGGTCAGTGCTTGAAAAATCATTAATTAAGATTTTGTCTCTAGATTACCTTGTAAATAAAAAAAACAAGCACGTCGACGGAGTTTTTTTTCGTTTCCTATTTCTCTTTCTTTTTTTTTTCCTTTAGTTTTTTACCCGAAAGAAATAATTAAGAAGAGACCTAACAAGAAAGAATTTTTGACAAAAGTTGAAAAAGATGCATAATTAATCGATATATCTAACAAAGTGGATTTAAATAGCATAGTCAAAAAGTATGATATCTCTGAAAGATCGTTTTACAGAATTAAGGAAACTTAGAATATAAATTAAGCAACACATGAGGTAGAAATGAATATCAATTACTGCAGATTACTAAAAGTAAAAAGTCGCGAAATACTGTAAATAGCGTTAAGCTTGAAAAAATTGAAAAATGAAATTTGCGACTCTACTGATGCATATAAACTTCCTTTTTGAAAGCACAAACGTCACTATTAATTTTTTATTCAGCTGAAGTGATTGTGATTTTCAGCCGCTCAAACACTTCAATAAAAAAATTTATTTATTATAAATGAAGACCCACTAACTTTAGAGCTTAAATAGAGTACAAGCCCAAAAAGAAATTTTTAAAAAGTGTTGAAAGCTTTTTAAAAATAATAAAATTGCTAACTTAGTTGCTTAATTAAAAGGAAAAACCCACCGATCTTTTTGCTCTCTTAGTAAAAATCTTTTTAATAAATATGCACCACGAGTAGCTGCAAGATAAGGAAAAAAAGCATTATAAGCCAGCAATGGTTGGTACGTAAGATTGCAACATAAGCATAATATAAGTCTATTAAATAAAATGGTGATTCTGCGTCGGCTGATTTTAGTGCAGCAAGTATATTTTCTGAACAATTTGCGATTTATCTCACAAATTACAACCCTGAGTAATTTAGAACTTAGATGAAACTGGGTTGCTTTAAAAAAGTTTGCCTGATAAAACATACAAAATTAATATTACAATAAATTTTGGGACTAAAAACAATATCAAGCGAATTACAATTTTATTTGCGGTTAGTCTAATGGTCTCAAGACCGGCCTACGATTATTGGCAAATCAGCTGAACCGAGATGTAGTAAAAATGTTGGTGTAGAAAGCTTAAATGTTAATTATACGAGTAAGAAATCTGCAGTGATAGATGAAGATATTAATAAAAAACTACATTAATGACTGACATGATAGGCTTATAAAGTAAAAAACTCGCAGTTCTTGTAATTTGGCAGTCTTTATTTAATTGATACCTCTTCATATATTAGTTAAAGTTTCTCTCACCAAGAACCACTTTATTAATTCAGTTGTTGACTCAGGGGGAAATTCATACATTCAAATGCTACTTTAAAAGGATATTTTGACAATGATTGTACAAAACTTTTCTTAGCAATAATGTAAATGATCAAAACTATACAATTTAGGCAACGCATTTTTAACTTTTATAATACATGGTCGCATTTAACTAATAAAGCTTTAATGATTTGTTGGAGCAATTGAAAAAATAATCAGACCCAAGGCACAATCGCAGATACAGAAAAAACGGAAGTACTGGTAATATGAAGTCAAGTTACTTAGTATAAAAATTCTAAGGCTTTTAAAGATATAAATTTAATAGACGATCTAATACAGAAAATTTATTTATTAATTGTGATAATGCATAAGAAGTAGTAGAAATAGTGTATGCAGTTAGATTATAGGCACAGTATACATGTAGATGAAACCAGGAGAAATAGATCAAGAAAAAAGCTTCAACCGGAGTTACTCCTGCTAAGAAATGTATCAGTATATTGTGTGTAAAAAAATATTGAGATTTTCTAAAAACTGCAAAAAAAAATCGAAGATTTAGGACTAAGAAAATCATCTGAATAAATATTGGTATCTTTTTTGTCTTTTGATAGGCTTTTTATATGATTTATTATATTTACCGTAGTTGGGCTTTACTAAACATATCGACTGAAAAAAGAAAAAAACCTTGATTGTTGTATATTTCTATTCTATGCAAGCATCTAGATTTCTATTTCATATTTTATTTTTTTTTCATTACCTGACTTCTTACGATAATAAATGTCATTTATACCACAAACGAACCTCATTGAAGGGGTTTTACTGCATTCATATGTTTAATTATAAGACTTTTTAAAATACATTGGAATTAAAAAACGCCTTCTTTTTGTAATTAAAAATGTAATTAATGTTATCATGTGGTATTGCAATTAAGAGTATAATAAGTTTTTATTGTGCAACTTATTACGATAAATTGATTTATAGGTACTGCCATTAAATTAGAATGTGATTGTAAAAATAGGATTTTTCATTTTTAAATTTTACCGTATAAAGGAAAGGTTTTTTTTTATTAACGACTTTTTTTTATACAGGGTTCAGTTAGAAAGGTCAGTTTTTCTACACCTAATGGTTTGTACAAATATTTGCTAATTTGTTAGAGGTGGTCTATATACTTATTTTTTTAAGTAGTTATGCCTCAACTTGATTGTCCAAAAATGTTCCCATGTTTTTTGATTTGTCTTGAAAAAAAGACGATTCTTCTTAATATAACAAGTCTACCAGATATGTCATATAACCTGCCACAACCTCTATAGATCATGGTTAATATCTATAAATAAAGCCTGATGGTTTGCAACTTGCAAAATACTGTTAATAAAAAAATTAAAAGCAGCCTTTATTGTAATTGATTGCGATGAACCAGACCATTATACAAAAAAATTGCAATACATACTTAACTTACTATTTTTTTGGCTGTAATACATTAGTTACCGCATAAATTACATGAATGTAAAAAAATACGTTTTACATATTTGAGTAACTAATAATTTGATAAATACTGCGGTAGCGTACATTGATGTATGTTTTTTAGAAAAAAAAAAAACTAAACATTGTTGCTGATTAAAAATCTTATAAAATAACGCTTCAATAATGCATGTTTTTGTAAGTATTACATAACAAAATTATGTTGAACGTAACTTTAACAAAACCCGTGTTCCGAAAACACCATTTTTTAAAAGAATCTTTTTGTATAAAGTTAGTTTATAAAAAAAGATAAAATCATGCTAAAAAATATACCAAAAATGTTATATTAATATTAAAATTATATATTTTAATGGTAAGTTGTAGGTATACTTTAGTAAAAAAATCGTTTATCGCATAATACTATGTTTTAGTTACAGAAAGTCGTTTTATCAAATAAATTCAGGGTCAAATTTTTCATTACAATAGGATTATTTTTTGTATTTATTTTTTAAAAAATAAATTATGTACCAAGCTATGATCGCCATGTTGGTAAGAAGTCTGGCTATAGTGAACTGAAACTTTTTTCATGTACACCAAAAAAAGATCATTGCACATGTATATAAATTCTTTTTTCCAGTTAAACATGTTAAATAGTTCTGCAGGATACAATGATTTCTTGGATAGAAACTAGCTATACAGAGCATTTTTGGTTCGTTAATTCACAAGATCTTTGTTTTCAATGACTACTACCACAACAAAATTTGTAAAGTTTTACCTTATATACCAATAATTGATGGTCGCCGTTACTTAAGATATGCAGTAAATATCATATTTTATGGTTAGAATAAAAATCAAAAAAATGTAGTTTTTTGTCTGCTTGTCCTGTTCAATGGTAAAATCTATATTCCGCTTGCGACATTGTAGCTGCCGGATGTGCCGGATATCACCCGTTTTTTTTTTGGTGCTGCCCTAATAAAGTACGACTTTTGCAAACATTTCTTTTTTTTATACGTATCTTCTATTGCGGTAAAATAGTTTTTCAACATAATAAACTATCGATACTCATTATTTTATATTTCTCTTTGTATCTTTTTTCTATCAGATCTTTCTTTTACAAGCAAATTAGCAAAAAACACATTCTAACTTGCACCACATGGTTGCGTCTTTGTATTAATAATCACGCTTGTAAGAATGGTGTCACCCGTACCTCAGAAGCTCCTTTTTTGGGATTTTTTTGTAAATTAAAATTTTGTAAATCACAATAAAAACAAAATAGAACAATTGGTTCCTGCTGCAAAAACTTGAATTTGGTACATTAATTGCTATACCTTAACACTTACATATTTACACCGCGAAAAACAGTTGCAAACAAATTCTTTAATACTTTAATATTTTATGTATAAGCGGCGATTATCTCATAAGATTTTCTAACTACTAGAGCAGGGGTGTCCAGATTATTATGAAAGTGATCGGAATTGTTTTCGAACCCCATAAATTGATCAACAAAAATTTAAGAAAAGAACAATTTAAACCCAAAGTGAATATTTTATTATACTATTTTTGATGTTTTTGGAACAGTGGTTGATAATCTTATCCTTAATTCCTCATCAGTTTACTCTACCCTATTTCTTTTTTTAGTCTTTATAGCATGCATAATTGAGAAAGCAGACTCACTTAAGCATGTCTTTCCAAATTGTACTAACACTTTGCACGCAGTTGTCGATATTTTTGGATAGAAATCTAAACAAGAGATTCAACATTCATTTAAATTAAATTTGCCATATATATTTCTAAATTCTGAATCATTTTTTTTTATTACTGAACTCCAGTTTTTCTTCTGGTAATATATCCAGTTGTAAAATATTATTACAATAAAAAGGAAATTCTATCCAGGCAAAATTTTGCAAATTTTGTAATCAAAATTATCTTGAATCTTATCTTTTAATGTAATCAGCAGAAAACTAATATCCGAATTGTAGTTTTGGAGAAGATTGACATTTTCGGCGTATCTTTTAAAGACTTGAACATTGTTTTTATAATTTACTTTAATACACCATACAAAAATTGTTTCAAAATCTGATAATATGTTGCGATTATAATATAAAACATTCTTATTCTTATATTACAGACTTCTGTTAAATGTATCAAGTATATTTAAAAATCTGTTTAAAACGCTAGTTTACAAATCCAGTTTTTATCATTTAAGTTATCAATAAAATTACTACATTTGTTTAACTCAAAATATTCCTTTATGGCTGAGAGTTTTATATAAAATCTTTCAAGACACAGCCCTCGAGAAAGCCATCTGATTTCATTGTGATATAAAATGCTTGTTGAATTTTCATCATCGAATGATTTGCCGAAAATTCTGGTTCTTTGTGGACTTGATTTTATGTATTTTATCATTTTGTTACAATCGTCAATACCATCCAAAAATAATTTTTTGAATTCTACATGACATGTTACTAATTTGTGGATTAAACAGACAATTCCCGTGCATTTTTCATTCTTTTTCCAAATTTCAGATATTACCCCATTTTAAACACCCACCATCACTGGAGCCCCATCCGATGTTGCTGAAATGCACTTTTCCTAATCCAAATTATTATTATAAATTACTCATTTAAAAAAGAGTATTAATTAATTGCCTTGCAAGTTAGTATCTGTTTTTTACAAAATAAAAATTCTTCAATAAAATCATTTCCATTTATAAATCGAATACAGCAAATTAGTTGCGAGCACCCGGAAACGTCTGTACTCTCATAATATTGGATTACAAAAAAAAGAGAAAATCTTAATAAATCAATCATAGAGGTTTCAATGTTTCTAGCAATTTTCTGGTCATTTCGGCAAATAGTATTCCTGGTTAGTTTTATTTTGCTAAGTTTAGCAGCCTCCTTCTTTCCATACAGGCATTTTATTGTATTTTCTAGGTTCGGCATTATAAGTTCAGATTCTGCCCTATATGGTGCACTTTTTGAAATTATTCTGTGACTTATTTTATAACTTTAAAATCTACAAATACTACCAGTAAAATCTTAACCTAGCTCGCTAATTTTTTCATTTCCGATATATTGTGCACATACAATAATAATTTCTGATATTTTCATGGGGTTTTCCCGTAAATAATCTACCGAAATTGTAAAAATAATATAAAGGAAGACGCAGATTTCCTGGTTGAAGTTAATTGTTACATGAACTTGTAGCTTGCATCGTATCATTGTGCTGTGGAGAAACTGATACCGACATATGTAACAAATTGGAATATGCATGCTATTTTCGGTCTTTAAATAAAAGCCAAATTGTAAAAACTCTTGGTTATACTTTCTGTTTATTGGTTTTTTGTCAGGTATTTGTAAGACGTTGCGTGAAAGATGTTCATCTGTAATTATTTTTTTTTGAGAGATGTTGTTCATTTTGGTTTTATTTATCTAAGGGTGATCAAAATACTCCTTAATCCAAAAAAGTATCATTTTGATCACAAGTGGGCATCCCTGTACTTGAGCAATACATCATGACCATGAAAAATGATTTTTTTTTAAAAGCTATGCTTATAAAAAAAAACTATAAATAAGCTTAGCTAAAAAAAAAAATTCAAATTTTGTAAGCAAAAAAATATAAAAAATGCATAAACTTTTTTTGTTAATCATAAACTTATTTGTGTTAGATTTTTTTATAACCAATTTGCAAATATTTGCTTTTAAACTGTATATTATTACATTCTTTGCTCTTTTTGTAGAATTCTGTTTTAAGCGTTTTTTTAAAATGACATAAAAAATTATCTTATAATGCGAATTTATTTGGGGAAAAACCATCTTTTTCTGTATGCATTTGTACCTAAAAGTTAGGTCTTTTTATTATTCTAAAAAAAAAGAGGTACATTACTGAATACAAAATTTCTAGTATGTTACTGCTGCTAACATTCTTACAAAAAACTGCATGCCAACAAAATCTGGCTGCTTAAACGCATAAAAACATAAAAATTATACATAAAAATTTACTTGTACTTGTTTTCGGTTCTATGAATAGTAGTTCTACCAAAAAAATTTTTTCCAAAATGTGTAGATTAGTGTTTAAAAAATTCGTTTGTGTTGAATTACAGCAAAAACACACAAATATCTTTTATTTTAAGAAAAGCGCTTTGAATTGTTTTGTAGGTTATAGTAAAAACAATGCAAGTTTATTTTTAAACAGTCCGCACGTCTTCTTAACGTTAAGTAAAAACATTTTTCTATATATAATTGCAAAAAACTCAAACAAAAACAACCAAGGAATGTATTAGGTAAATGTATTTGCACACAAAACAGCTCTTATATGAGAAGCTGACACTTTTTTTTGCATATTTTGCTGTGTCAACGAATTTCTTATAAAAATATCTGTCCTTTACAAGTTTTTTTATGTGTTGTAACAGATTTACATTTGATAAATCAAACCTTACTAATATTTACATATTTTTTCTATCATATTAAGAAATATTCTAGACACGTTTTTACAAAATATTGAATTGTTTACTACTAAAAAAAACACTATAAATTGCATGTAAAGATGTAAAAAAGTTGCACTGTATAGCCTTCATTGCTTTTTTTTTTTATTTTTGCGGCAAAAATATTTTTGTAAGAAAACAATAAAACTTTGTAGGTTTACATGCCATACAAAATTATTTTAACATATTTTCATTATAAGCGTCTTTTTCGATCTATCTTTTCTTGCAAAATATTATACCTAATGTTTTGTATATTATTAGAAACAATAATTTGCATAATGACAATTTTTTACTGTAATAGATATCTTTATTTTATTGTCTTATTGGTGTTATATTGCGCTTATATGCGCATTTTTCATTTTGATCAAAAAATTGGCATCATTTTGTAATCTAAAATACAGTATACCCTGCCTACGAACCGATGTGTTTTGTTAAATTCCACTTAGGAAATTCTGTTTTTTTGCAAAAAAATTATTACTGAAATAAATCCATGGCTGGTGATCTTTTTATAACAAATACTTGTGTACTTTCAATGCATTGTTTTTACTTCAAAAAAAACTATGATTTTCTACGTAATATACATTTTATATAAAACATGTAACAAAAGAACTTTTACTGAAATAGTATGCATTCATAATATTTACTAAAAACTGCTTTTTGACCGATTATACGACTAACAAAAATGCAACTATTTTTTTGCTAAATAAGAAAAATGATTGCTTTGTACATATAATAAAACCAAAACTTCATTTGTATATTATTGTTTTGATTTTTTTTAGTAATAAATTAATGTTTTAATAACAAGCAAGTTTTCAAAAAAAATTCTTGTCCAAAATTTGTTCTAATAATAGTGAAAATTTACTTAATTTTTATGTAAAGAAAAATTAAATGCTGCAAAGCAATGAGTAAAATATATCATATCATGACTATATGCGCAAAAAAGTACTAATAATGAAAGCTTTACAAAATAAATATAAATGATGTTAATATTATCATATATTTGCAAATCTAAAGCATTAATTTAGACAAAGTACTAATTTTGTTGCATGCCATTGAAAAATAATTTTTATGTAAGGGAAAAAGTTTTATGAAGAGATTGATTTTCAAGGCTCTTCTTTTTTAGAAAAAAAAATTTTGAGGGTCCCTTTTGCTCAAATCCGTTTTCTGGCTACATGCCTGCTAATGATATAAAACCATAAAGTTTAATAACAAAAGATAGCTTCGACACGTAATTACGAACACAGTTTATATTGATGTAAGCGTATGTAAGCTTAAGAAGCCATGGCATTGACATGTACAAAAAAGCGGATCTAATGTAAAAAGTCTAAAAAAGGAAATGAATATGAAAACAGCGGTATTTTCCTAAAACTGTAACACAAATAAAAAGCAGGCACCAGTTAGGGTTTTTTTGTCTACTTGTCGGGTTTCGGCTCAGTTTAAGCTTTTCATTGGCGTACCCAGGATTTTTTTCAGCCTAGGGTAGTCAGTGTTTTTAAAAAAAAATAAAGGCTAAAAACAATATATAGAAAGTGAAAACTCTTAAGTATTTTTTATTCTAAATTTTTTTTTTAAAAGTTTTCAACTTCGAAATTTTTACTAAAAAAAATCTCTGCACAAAAAGACCCCCTGTGCATCAGGCGAAACTTTTTTTATTCAGGGGGCCAGGCACCCCCCCCCCCTCTCCCCCTGCCTCTTCGGGTACGCCACTGGGGCATTGTGCGGCGTTTTTTTGGTGCTTGTCTGGCCAGTTACACCTTAGCTTATGTGTATTGGTTTCCCGCTTTGTGTAATATTGAAAAATAGGCTTGTCCGAAAACTTCAAAAATATTATAGTGATATTTTTATATATTGATCAATACACCATTTACTGCTTATATAAGCTCATTTATCACATATTTTTTCGGACGCCTTTAGGGCGTCTACGATGACAACCCTAAGGGTTTATCTACTATATAATTTTTAGCTATATCAAGCAAAGGTCTACAAAATATGTACAAATACGTTCATTATGTTTTTTGAAACATAGTGTATTTTTTTTGCAGTCAAAAGGGGTTATCCTTCTATATTTAAAATTAAATTATACCCCCTGAGATCTCACGGGGTAAAATCGTGTACCATAAATCTTTCCGACGATTTTGTATATTTTATTACCCTTTGTTACCCCTTGATACTTTAGGGAGGTAAGGTATCTGACATTTAAGATTGCTTTTGCCCTTTGAGATTTACCACAAACACCCTTGAACTTGTCAGCGTACACGCTCGTTATTTACTTGCTATTGCAAAAAAACTTTTTTTTATTCTATTTGAAGACCAGCTAATATATTAAAATAAAAGTATTATAGCTCGCTCTATATTAGAAAAATAT
>JAQFYM010002516.1:0-23192 GCA_034694785.1 Agrenia bidenticulata
ATATCGGTTGAACTAGGCGTTTTACCACGGGCAATGTTTCTACGAGGTGGAAAACCCATTTAAGAATGTACTGTTATTTTAATTATTTTTTCTTATATAACTTCTTATCACGATTTGTTTCAGAAATCTAACAAATCGACGATAAGATATGTTAGACACACCAATAAAAATGAAAACTTAGATTACCGTTCTACTAGCCAGAAAAAGTCTTCAAAACAGCGTTTGAGGAGTAGAAACGCGTCAGGAGCGCAAGATCTGTACAAAAGGCCCCATAAAACGCTATGTTAAGCCTTATTTACACTATTTATACTAAGGGTATGTCTCATAACCTTAGTAATTTCTTTTCTTTGAATACCAACATATAAAAAAAATGTACGATAGATATGCTATCTAAAAATATAATAATCACAAACTTCATATGTTACTAAAAATAAGATGTCATCTAAAAAATTTGCTTACTATTTGTTCTTGTAAATGACGTCTTTAATTTTTTGCATTTACTTTGAATATCTATAATCCAAGAGTTTTTCAATCATGTATTAAAAGTATCAAGCATACCAACTTTTGCAAATCTAATTTATCAAATATTATAGATGTGTTTACTTTGCTATCAATCGTTAAACAAAAACTTCTTTACATGTAAAATTGTCATTTGATGACGCTAAAATGCGCATATTTTTGTTATCGTAGCAGAATTGCGGCCTTAGAAACTTTTCATAATATATTTAATTTCTAGGCACATTGTTTTTCACAAAAAAATTTTACTCGGTGCTTTTAAAATAATTAAGACATGAGATCTACCCGATATAAAAGTTTTGTATGTTAAATAACAGTAAAAGATGTATTTTTTACAACAAAAAAAAATATTTTTTTTAAAGGATAACTCTCGTATTTGTTAATGGAAACTTTTTTTTTTTTATAGTAACGTAATATGCGTAAAACCGTAACATATAATTACTGTTATTAAGCTACAGTGCACTTTTCTTAAATCTAATATGCAAGAGCTCCGAAATCTACAGGGCCCTTAACCATTTTAGCCCTATTTTGTCTACTATTCTGGAGAAATTTGTGCCATAATTTATAATCCTAAAAACTCTTGTACTAATTTTTAAAAAAGCTTGTATTACCAAAACATATTATATAAATACAAATTTTAAAAAAATGCTTATTTATGCAGAACTGCTGTATAATAATGTAAATTTTTAATAATATGTATAATTTTTTTTTTATTTTTACAATTACTTACTTATTCAAAAAAAATTCAGCAGAATAAATTTTTCCATATTATTACAATCTATAAAATATTTTTTTTTACTTTTTACACGGTATTTTTGCCAGTTTACTAGATTTTCACAAAAAATGCATACTATACCGCATTTTTTGCAATTAAGTGTTAACAATTGTATCTTTTCTACAAGATGCTAGCTTTTGCTAAAAAGCTATACTATTTATGTATGTTTACAGCATATACCAGGTACTCATGAACGCCATATTAGTATTTTAATATTTAATTATTGCAAAAAAGCAATTTTAATATTTTTTTTGTCATTTATTGTAAATTTGCAGTCTTTTGTAATCCTTTTAATGTTGCAATTATCAATCCCATATTTTGCCTTAATGGCCATTAAAGGATAATAGATATTTGCACTGCCCTAAATTGCCCCTACCCTATTCAGAGGCTATGGTAACATGACATATTTTACAACACATTTAATATTTTATGTTTTGTATTTACTCATATCATATAATGTGCAACAAAATTTTAGAAAAAAACAAATTAATAGTCACAATAGTGAAATTTGCTACAAAAAAATCAATCCATAAAAATTTAAACTCTAAAAAATGAAAATTATATATATGCTGTCAGTAAAAAGTTAAACGAACAAACACTTTCTTAGATATAACAACTTGATGATAATGTTGTATATTTTCCTTTAAAAGTCAGTAATATGTAAGTAAGTAACTATTTTTTTCTTTAATAGGTACTTCTTCTAATAATAATATTAACAAGCGTAAACAAGAAAGATGTTCGTCCGACCTAATAACGTTTCAAAATAAATATTTAGTAATGTCATAAACTGCCATAGGTTTTTATGCAAAACTAACAAGCGGATTTTGTATATAATTTAAATATACGAAAATTCTTAAAAACTTCATATACCTATTGTTTGTAATTTCTATAATGTTTCTCTGATTTTTGCTATTTTTGGGCAAACTCTAATACAATGGCATTTACGAGTAAATCAAAAAATCACGCTATGTGATTGTCGTGTCGAACGTAGAAGCCAAATTTTTAACTTATGGCCAGTGGTGCAGCTAGAAATTTTTTGTGACCAGGGCTAGTCAGTGTTTTTAAAAAACATGGCGTAGAAACGTGATGTAAATTGTATAAAATCTGCATTAATTTTTTCAAAAAATTTTATAATTAACATATTTCAAATTCAGATTTTTTTTTAAAAAAATCTCTGCACAAAAATTTACCCCCCTTAAATTCATGTAAAACTTCTGTAAAAAAAACGGGGGGGGCTATTGGACCCCCCCCCCCCCGGCTATGCCGTTGCATAGGGCTATAAATTATCGTGAACGAAAAAATTTTTTCGGGATTGGCTTCTTGCTGCAAACAATGTGGCCTACTTTTTTTTACTTGGTAATTAATAAAATGGCAGTAAATATGCATTTCCAAATAAAGTTGTCATTTTTTTATCTTGTTTCATCCCGGTAATAATCCAGAAAAACTGGTATTATAAGATGTATGTATAACAACAAGGATATTCTGTTCAGGTATTCGAACGTTTATCATAACACTACTAGATGTTTTTCAAATAAATTATTTTTTGAAATCACAGAAAAGTTAAATATACCTATTTATTGTGATTAAAAAACAAAATTGTGTATTTTTTTGCTGTATTTTTTTTTTTTTGTATATTTTTTGTACATATATCGATATATTATATCGAAAAAAAATCCCTGTATTTTTAGTTTTTTTTAGTATAACCGCAAAAAGTAATATGATTAAAAAAAGAATAATCATAATTGGTTCCAATAATTTTATAAGTTTAGTCGCCTTAGAAATCTTCTAGTAATTAATTTAAGTCCATTATAGGTAATTATGTTTTAAGCAATGAAAAAAAAAGAAATTAAAGTTAAATTAAAGAAATAATTAATAATTAATAATTATTAATAATTTCAAATAATACAAGGATTTTAGAACGCATCTGTACATACAGGTGCAATAATAGTTGAATATATATTCTTTGAGCATTTTTTTATAAAATTCAGATATTTGTTTCCCTTGTTTTGAATGAGCCCAAACCCACTGTAAGTTTTTATAGAATTTATTATTAAAGTTTTATTTTTGATTGCAATGTTTTACCGCTATATAAAACTAGCCATAATATATGTTGCATCTAATAAAGGTAGTTTTTTTTTGTCCCCTTTGACATACGCAATTCAGTGTTTTTGATTTTACAATCAAGCAAACGAGACATCAATTTCTTAATACTGAAAATGTCCTTGTAGTTATTACAACCCCTTACGCAAAGTATATAAGACACGAATTTAGTGTGCAAAGATGACAGAAATACAATTTTATCATCATAAATGCTGTAAAACACCCGTTAAAAACGGGAATATAGCACAGCGGGGTAGGAGTAAATCCTTTCTTCTTACACAATCTGTTTCAATATACATTTATTTGTTTAAAACCTGTTTATTTTGTAGTTGATCCATTTAGCTAGACTGAAAAACATTAAAAAATACTGGTAAAAAAACCTTGATATTAAAATTTTTTTGCTCAGAAAGCCATAATTGATAACATACATATCTTTCAATTCTTGTTGCTGTAAAAAAAGTCAATTACGGCCAAAAGTATTTCAAAACAAGTCTTCAGACATTTTAGAGGTGTTTTTATATATAGGAAAAAATTATTTATTACAGAAAAAGTGTCACCAAAAATCTTTCTAAGTAAAAATCAAAAATACGGATATCAAATGCTGTAGTCCTCATGGTTCAAAAAAAAAACAAGTTATAGTTTTCAGGGCATAATTACACTTAAATTTTATTATGCTATGGTTTTTATTGCGCTTTTACTTGAAAACAAGTATAAAAATGATTTATAACAATTTAAACAGCAAAATTGTTTTTATAAAGTTAATCACAAATTAAACGCTTATATATGTATAAAATATGAGTATTATTTTTGTAATTTTATAGTTTTATTTCCTATATCTCATAAGTATTTTTTTAGAGAACCACTTTATAAATAAATGGCTGCAAAACAGTGCTCTTGCATTAGAAGTGTTTTGTTTATTTTATTTAAACTTATAAAGTGAGTATTTGAAGTGTTTAAAGTGTTTAAAGTGTTTGAATTTTAATTTCAATGTCTAAAACAATATTTCTATGTTATCAAATATTTAAAAAACTAAAAAACTATGAACACAAAAAGGTTTATTGGTTGCAATTTATAAAGCCATGTTTTTTATAAATTCTAGAAACCATTAATTAACTCTATGCAGAGAGTTGACGCAACCTTTTAAATAAAACGAAGGTAGTTTATTTTTACAAATTAAGGCTTAAAAACAACATTTTTAGCGAAATATAGTTTTTTTTTTGGTTAGGATTTTTTTTGACAAAAAATGTTGTAGTTGCATATTTAAAAAGATACAAGTATTGTTGCAAAGACAAGCCTATCGGGTATCTGAAATCCAGGCGTTATTTTTTTTTTGTAGTGGAAAAGGTAAAGCTAACATCTTCAACTTCTCACAAAATCTCCTTCATTATCCTCATTTGCAGTTTAGTGGGTAGCAGGTACACAAGATGTTTTTTTAAGTGTAAAAATTTTACATGTATTTTTTGGGCAATTTTTTTTTTTTGCATTGTAAAATTATTCCCGTGTTTCTTTATAAAATAAAATGCACATATTTTGATACAATAAGTAGATTTTTTACATTGTTATTTTTTTCCCCTTTTTTGCATGGTAGAATTACCAACGCTTTTTTTTCCAATAAAGATGCATTTTTACACTGTAAAACGCACATTGCAGTAATGCATAAACTAAATTTTGGAATACCTTATGCAAAAAGAATAAACTTTTTAATTATACTAGAAAAAACAATTTCTTATGGGTATTATACTCCATGCCAAAATAGAAGAGTAAAAATAGCCTACAGAAGGCCATGGTAATTTTAATACGCATTTTTGATCGAAAAAATACCATGGAATACTTTTTAAGGTGCAAAATCTTCAGCGCTAAAATATAAGGAAAAATTTATCATGAAAGTAATACACGCCCTAAGATTTTATTTTGCGTAAATTACACGTAATCAGGCCAAATATTTTTTCTTTTATTTTTAGTAATCATATCTAAACTAAAAAACAATTATAAAAACCAAAAAGAAACCATTACAAAACTTATAAAACTAAATATTGAGCTTTTAAAACTAATATGAAAATTTCCAGCCAACAATTCTTGTTAAACTAATAAATAAATTATAGGTACAAATTTTGTTTTTCAATGCTATTTACTCCACATCATTTGGACAAGGTCGCGCTGTTCTTTTCTTCGTCATGCGTACTATGCCTTTTTTCTTGTGCAATAATTTCAATAATATCCGTATTGATTTTATGTTCTTTTTAGATCTAAAGCTTTATCCATTGTTTTCACGTAAAAATGTATGCACAAAGCACATGTAATTATTGTTTTGTTGATTATAATTTTTTTAGAACGCTAGAGGTTTCCTGTAAAATTTAAAAGACGTCTATACAATATTCCAATACAACATTCCAATACAACATTCTACATAAACACTTGATATTGAATGAGATACATTGATAAGCTCTTCAGGTATTGTACGGCGGTTATTTATGCAAGCACTGAAATGCTATCTTGTATATATAAAATAGGTTATTGTGTTTTCGCGCAATGAATATCCTGCATCATCAAGCAAAAATTTTCTATCATTCTGGACTTTTTAGACGTTCATGGAGCCCGGAATGCCACAAAACGAGTCCATTATGAGCACGTCAATCGTACCCCAAATATATTTAAAAAATGCACAGTTTATTATTGCATTTACTGTAAACGTTTGTACTAATTTTACCTTTTCATTTTTTATAGCGATTTGTTTCGATTTCAGGCACACGACATGGAACATGTGTTTCGTCAACTGCCCCAAATACGCCGCTGAATTCTTTATATTGATTTCTGTTTTTGTAAATTTTATTTGATATCAAAAAATTATGTAAAAAGAAAAGTAAAATAAGCGTTTTACGCATTCAAAAAATAAATTTCTGGCTTTATAATGGTTCCATGCACAAATACCAAAAGATACGCCTGGTGTCTAACATTTGCATTTTGTGTTATAACTTGGATGCTCACTAAAATAATCTCTATTTTGATAGGGGTTCTAGCTCTTCTAATACAAGTTGCTTTTCTAAAATTTGCAACAATGAGGATACATCGTACCTTTTACTCGCTAAATCTATATTTTTAGATAAACTGTTCTTCTTCGTTCGCGTTGGATGTTCGTTTGCCGATTTTATTGGCATATATGTACGTCGTAAACGGGTCGGACGTAGATAAATATATAAATAAAGAAAAGATCTTCTTCGATTTATATAAATAGCCAAAGGTTAACAAAAAATACTAAATACACACAGAAAAACGTAATTTATGGTAACATATAGCAGATTCGCGTTTTTATGTATTTTTAAACTAATTTCTTCTTAATTACACAACTTTAAAAATATTTAAATATAAACATTATATCATATTTTTGACAAACGCTAAAAATAAAAAAAAAATCATATACTATACTATTATATAATTTTTAATTCTTACTGTCAGTATTCTAAAAAAGGTAACAAAAAAAAAGCCACATAATAAAAAAAAAAAACGAACTTTTTGTAAACCAAAACTAAAAAGGTCTAAAAATACAAAGTAAAAAATCATTTTAGCAAAAAATTTGCCCATAAAGTAAATTATCTATTAAATATTATCCCAATTTGTTTTTAGGCACAATAATTTTTGATAATTTATCATTGGGTTGTTATTTTTTAAACTTTTTGTTTTTAGTGTTGAAAATTTTGTTTTTATGTTTCTCTTTTTTTATTTAAGGACCTTTTTTTTCTTTCACCCCTTTTTTCTCCTTTTTCTTATTTCGGCGTTTTTTTATTATCAGTCTTTTTTTTATTTTTGGTTCAATTTATTTATTTTCAGTCATTTTCCTATTTTCGGTTTTTTTTTGCCATTTTTTTATTTTTAGTGTTTTTATTTATAACACCTTTTTTATTTTTGGCTCACTTTCTATTTTCGGCTAATTTTCTATTTTCGTCTCATTTTCCATTTTCAGCCTTTGTTTTATTGTCAGTTCATTTTGTTTCATTTTTCTATCCTTTTTGTTATTTTCAGTTTATTTTTGCATTTTTTCATCCTTTTTCTATTTTCGGCCGTTTTTTATTTTCAACCCTTTTTCTATTTTCGCCCTGTTTTTATTTTCGGCCCTGTTTCTATTTACGACGTTTTTATATTTTTGTTTTATTTTAAGTTTTTTTAAATTTATTTTCGGTCACTTTTTTATTTTGAGCCGTTTTATTTTTGGGTCTTTTTTTTGTTTTTAGCCTTTTTTTATTTTTGCCCTTTTTTTATTTCCGGCCCTTTTTATTTTCGGTCCTTTTTTTATTTGCGGCTCTTTTTTCGATGTCTTTCTCCGGGGACCTAAAAAAATCTTTTTTGAACATTAATATTTTATTTAAAAACAAAAATTGCTTTTAAATGATTTTTCTACACAAAAAACATTTCAAATGGTTTTTATTAGCAAAAATTTATATTTAAATGTAAAATGAACAAAAATGATCATAAATAGTTTTTATTTATGCAAAAACTGTTAATAGTTTTTTAAAAGAACACGCCCAGAGTCTTTAGATAAAATTTTAATAGTCATAAAAAACACACATCTTGTAGCATGCTATTTAAATAGAGCATTTTCTTTTTTTTTAGTAAAAACGGTAAAACAAATTAAAATTGTAAGAACCATACTTTAAAAAAATTAGAAACGTCTACTTTGATTGTTTTTAAAATGATGATTTTTTAAACAGGGATCTTATATAAAATATTAAAAGATAAACTATCAGCAGTGAAAATTAAAAATACATTTTTGTAGATACAAATTTTGTTATTTTTTTTTTTTTGAAAACTATTGCTCCCCGCAAAAAAACTTCAAAAAAGTCCCAAAATATACATTTAAGTATTATTTAAATTGTTGTAAAACTACCAGTAGATCTATTTGTCTAAGATCTCGTTTGGACATTTAAACATACAACTTTGTAGTGTTATAGTATTCAGTCTACCAGCTTTTTTTTCGGTTGATTTTTCAGTGTAACTTTTCAAAAAAACAAACACAACAAGTTACAACAATGTCAACATACAAAAATTGATGGTAGTTAATTATATATATTGACAATTTTTGCACTATAATAAAGTTCTATTGGACACTCTTTATGTTATAAATAACTAGTTTTTATTAACAAGAAAATTTAAATTTTAAAAAAGCTTACAAAAAACTTTTTCTTTTATGTGTTAAGATTAATTATAAAAAAAAAAGGAAGTGACGCGATGCTGTCACGCTAAATTGCAATCAAGTCAAGTATTGTCGCAAATATGTCGATGAATTGCAAAACAAATGAGATCGAATAACAATTCAAGTTTGCAAAAAAAAACTCGATATTATAAATACATGTCGATATTAGTCTCAAATGACACTTAAATGCCTCAAACCCTGCTTAATCTATGCGACTTAATAAGCAAAAAGTAAAAAAATGACAAAGTTTAAAAAAAAATATTTTTTTGTTATATTTTAGACCCTATTTTTTTTATAAAAAATATACTTTTTTTTGGCTTTCTTAAATAAGAAATCTGATCATACTATATATGCGTATTTAATGCAGCAAAAGAAGGTGTTATTTTTTTCTGGGTAGAGGGGTCTAAACAAGAGGGTCTGAATGGGGTATGAAAATCGGGCGGTTTTTTTTACAAAATCCATATAATGGCCATTATGGTCATACATGGTATAGTTCTTTTTTACCTTTACTTATTGCAAATAAATTACAGTCGCTTTTTACATTTCGGTATATCACCAAATTTCTTAATATGTATTGTTTAGAGTCAAATTTTATGTATAGATTTTATATTTGATATAACTATATAAAAGATTAGTGCATTTGATAGGATAATATATTGGGTTAGTATTTGTTCTCCTAACAAAGCTTAAATGATATATAAAATTTTACAGTAAATAATTCACTGCAAAATGTATATGATATTTAAACTAGTTGATGTCACTTAAGGTAATTTTTAAGCCTATTTGTTTATTTATCCTTTAGCTTGCAATTTCTGCCAATAATTACGTTATATTTTGACGTGAGATAAAAAATTTTGTCTGTTTCTTTAAATTCTGCGTGCCCTTTTATCCTACATAGTTTGTATTATCATTTTGCGTTTCTTTAGCTTTTAAAAATGATAGACCTTTTTAAATTAGGATGGTCAAAAAAATTTTGAGGGTTAAAATGGTCAGAAATTATGGAAAGGTTATTTCCTATAATTTTCATAAATTGTATGACCAAAATAGCATGCGACCAAGATTTTTCTAGTACCCCTGGCTCTTACGACCAAGTATACGGGACGGTTATCATTAACAATCCTATAACATGATGTAACAGTATATTATAAATGAAATAAAAACAGAAAAGCTTGTATTTTTTCAAAAGTTTTACACTTTTTTTTACAGTTTCGGTCTATTTTATTTGTTTTTTGTAAGTAACCTATTATTGGTTTAATCTCGTAATTAGAGAAATGTATAATTATTAAACGCTCATTTAATTTTAATATTTAGGCGTGCCCAAAAATCTCTATAGAGATTTCTTTACCAGAAAAATCAATTTAGAGATTTTTTTGAGACACCTACTAAAAATAATTTTCTATTGATTTTTATATATTTTATTTCTTTAAAATTTGTCACTGTATTTTTTAGTGTAATTTACTTGTATACGAATTTGTAGACAATTTATATTACCTGTATAAGTCTTTATGTGAATGTTTTTCCAGGGATTCTCTTACGTGATTGCGTCCTTTAGGTAAGGAAAAAGTTCTTCGATGAGAATCTCTATAGATATTTTCTTGAGGGTTGGTATCAGCGTCGATTTTCTATAGAGATTTTTTTGGGACACGCCTTTAGTATTTTAGTTTACCAACAAAATAAATAAAAAACAAATACAATCAGACATTAATATTTTAATATTTGTGCTGGATTCGTACATCTGCCGAAATATTAGGTCATAGTTTTCAAGACACTGTTATAATATATTATTTTATGTTAATGCAATTTTCGATAAGATCAGTACAATAAAAGAATTTTTAAATACAAAAATTACATAAAAAAGCGGCCGCAAACATTATAAACGTTTAAAATATACATGTTTATACGTTTATATTTAAATGGGCTTTTTTCTACCCAGGAAAAAAAAAAACCATTTTAGAAAAGTCATTTTGTGCTATGCATTATGAAAGAACTGAAGTAATATATTGAAAAAAAATGATTTTGGGATCTTTCTTTTTTTTATGACTTTTTGTTAAAAAAATGGCTCCATAATGGCCATATGGTTTATTACAGGGGGAAGAAAAAAAAGCTGTTATATTATATGGTATACCATGAAAGCAAGCCGTGAACATACAATATGCATTATAACATAGTACCCTATGTGCAAAATACCCAAAATTTGCATGCGTGGGGTGTGCCAGACTTGACTAAGCCTTAAACTAAGCAATACAGTTAGCAAGATAGCCACCTACAGCCAGCATTATTGCGGATTACCTATTTTAAAGTAGTCTTAAGTAGCCAAAAGGTAAAACAATATTACAAATGCGTGCAAAACATAGATTACTATGGCAATACTGTCTTTCCCTTTTCATAAATATTGATATTTTTTTAAGAAAAATACTTTGTGTAGACATAGACATACACTTAACAATTTTACATTTAAACACAACAAGGTCTTGTGTATCGGGTTCTAGATCGCAAATTATACATAAAATACATTTTTAAAATTTTTCTCGTAATTTTTTTTTTTTTCGTAAAGAATTTTAGTGTTATTTTTAAGTATGTCTTTCTTTTATAAATAGACAGTTAAATCGATATTTTTACAAAAATTTTATTGCTCGCGGCGCTACGATACTAAGAACTGACACTTTACACGGGCCTTTTTAAATTTTAATATTTATATATTGCCATATCTGGCCATATTTTATAGAGCCAACGTAAAAAACAACCTTTTTGTTATTTTATTTTTTTTTTAGCATACTTGATTTTTATTTTTTTCCCATGGTTTTGCATATATTTTCTGCATATTTTCTTGTATATTTTTTATCATATTTTACTCATATTAAACATTTTTTTTTGTATTACACTTTTATTTTTCTACAAGGATACATTTTTTTTTACCATAAAAACCCAGATTATAAACTATATTCAGATTAAATTGTCTATAGATGTATAAATAGCTATATTCTTTTCATTTATATGGGTCTCTCAGTAAAAATAAACGTGAAACTTAGTTTTTTGTGCTTTTAAGCGTGCAATTTTAGCAATTTCTACAAATAAATTTAATTATTCAACAAAAAGCATTCAAACAAAAGCTTAAATTACCGTTTTTAAGATTAACGCAATATATAGGACTCTAAAACCCCGGGGCCTCGGGCCCTGGGGTTTATACGAAAACATCGTTTTTTGGCACAAACCCCAGGACCTCGTAAAACTAACGGTCAGGGTGCAAAACGGTGTGTTAATGTGACTATGGTGTTAAAACATCTCTTAACAAATGAAAATGATTTTTCTACAAAAAAAAGCCATCGAGAACCCAAATAATTAAACTTATAGGAAAAAAGAAATTTATTAAAAAAAAAACTACTTTGCTACACACAATTTTTATTTGTTTAATCAGCTACCTATTTTTGAAAACAAAATGTAGATACTTATGTAGTTAGTATGTGCTTATTTTAGAGCACAATTATACAATTTGTATTAAGCATACTTCGTTGATGTGGTATTAAATTTAAAAATAAAAATTATGGAACTAACTATAAATGTCTTGATCTTGGACAAAATACAGATATTTTTTTTATTTCTAGTTATATGTTTTTTTTCTTCTCTTTGATTTTTTTTATATATATAAAAGTACTAATATGCTTTTTGATTGCGTATAAAACATAAATCATACTAAATATGTATTTTATATGATGTTTAATTAAAATTAAACCAGGAATTACACAGATAGTACATTTTTATCCTTAATGTTACTAAAAGAAGCAAAGTGTTTACAGTAATTACAATTCGGCAGATTAACTATAGTAAAACCACAGTCTTATGTAATTAAAGCTTTTTATTCTTTTTTGTAATATGTGCAATGGATTTTTTTATCAAAGAATTAAGGTAAAGCACAGTAATTTTTTTTATTCCAAGAATTAGTTTTAAGGGCATACTTTGTAAACACAGGCCGATAAATTATTATGTAAGTTCTCAGTCATATTCTGTAATATCTTATACATGGTAGACTGACAGTCAGTTTTTGGACTGATTTTTATTGGTAATTTTGACCTGTTCTGCATTTTAATCGACATAGAGAATACCAGAAGTTTTTTTTCATAAAAAGACAAAATTCAAATAATAAAAAAACGGTAGTAAAAAATTTTAGTCTATAAAAACAAAAAAGATTAAAAATTTAGTTTGTATCGTTTAAAATATCTAACTTAATGTTCAAGCAATGTGGTTTGGTTCATTTTAAAGCGAAATAAAGAGGATAAGCGTAAATTACAGAATGAAATTTTTTTTGTACTTTTTTTTGTATTTTTTACAGGTTTAAGATATTTTTGAACATGATCTGACTGGCATATAGACATTTTATCATTCAAATTTCATCACCCTATGTTAGAATGTGAAGGTTTGTACCAACATGGTGTCAAACAATCCAAAGTATACTTTTATTACAAAGAACTTGTTTTGCATTGCAAAATCAGTATTATAGCATTTTTATTGTAGTAAATTGCACTTTCAACTTGATTCCGATTTGTTACCTAACAACAAAAAAAACAGTAGGTTTCTCATAAGCTATTCAGCCTGTTACCTTTAAAATTGGTAATTCTAAATATCGACTGTAAAAAAATACTAATCGATTATTATAACACTACAAATGTCAAGAATTAAGCATTCATTGATATAACTGCAAAAGACGGTTTTTAAAATTTTTTTTTTCCTTAAAAAGTCGAGTTATATGCATGTAAAGAGTAATTCGATGTGTGATCGTTGTATACCGATAGATATGCGCATCGTTTTTAAAGTTTCATTTAATTTAAACAAAACATATTTGTTTTAAAACAGGTTCCTGTTCATTTTTATAGTTTTTTGTAATTTTTAATCAGTAAGTGTGCTTCTAGTTTGCTGAAATAACTTATTGGAGTATAGGAAACATATAACATAGTTAATTTTTTTTTTACGTTTCTATCTGTCTACTATATCGAAGTTGTCTAAACAGGCATGCAGCAAGCTAAATCCTTAGTTGTGCAATAGAATGCACTCCATATGATTTGATTTTTAACGTTAGCATTAGGTTTAGGTATTAAAATACTAAAGCTAACCACCAAACGGAAAGGTTTTTGTATTAGTAAAATACGATGATATCCTTTTATGAAAAAAAATAAATACGAACTATATAAAAAAAAAAAAGCACAAAATATTCTCTAACCTTGTATATTATAAATCTGTACTTAACACAATTTTTACGTAAATAAAAGCATTGTACTTTTTTTTTGACAATTTAAATTTTTTCTTAAAACTTGGTCCCAGCGGGGTAAGACCGTCTTAAATTAGGCGCAACCCCGGGGCCCAAGGGTTATACTAAACGATGAAATTACCCCCGGGGTAAATAAGCCCCCGAGTTAACTAATTTCCTACACACATGTAACCACTTTTGTAAATTACAGTTGTGATTTCTATAAGTCGCAATATTGGCAGCATGAATTAAATAAAACCCTTAATTGTGTAGAATTCATAGTGGAGATGCACGTCCAATGTGCCGTTCTTATCTGGTACGACCATAAACACTCTAACTAACAGTAAACTATGCCCAGTATTTACTTCTGCCTCTTTTTGTCTAGTGTAAATACAAGTAATTTATTATGAAAAAGAACATAAAATGAGGATTTTTTATATATCGGCTCTTTTTTATACTATGTTTATATTTATTCTATTATTATAATATTTTGGCGTCATCTTGTGCATAATTAAAATTTTTGGCTCGGTAATAAATGTTTTTTAGAACCCCATGACTTAGATCGACCAAAATGAAAAAAAAAAAAAAAAAAACTAAAAGGGCGTGTTTTTTTAAGAACACATGCTTTTGAAAAACATTGTTGGGACACGCGTTTCTTGCATTTGTTTCTTAGAAACCACTTATGTCTTTTTATTGCCAAAAACGTCATAAAAAATTTTAATTAAAAACGTTATTATAAAGCTTTTATTGCCTTTTTGCCCTACAAAAACGTTTTTAAATTGCTTGTTTATAAAACAGTGTATAAAATCGGTGCAATTTGGTATTTTTTACATATAAAAAACGCTTTTTAGTATATTTTATATTTTTTTAGTAAAAACAAAACTTATTTGTCTTTTTTTACAAAAACTTCATTTAAAAACAGTTTTTACGTATTCTGTAAACGTTTCTGTGACCTCCTGTATGCTACGGCGTAGGTAAAAAACATGTATTAGACATGTTTTTATACAAACAATTTTTTCTTTAAGCGTTTTAGATATAAGCAGATTATAAGAATACACTGCAAAATTATATGTAATGTAAAATTAAAGCCAAATTTGCAAAAAAAATGCAAATTTTAAATAAGATTACAAACAAATCTACCAAATGATGTAACTGCAAAGCATCCTTAAAGACTCATTAAAAAATTTCATTTTTTAAAATTTTTTCTATGATGTTGGCATAATAACCTGTAAAAGTATAAGAAGAATTACAAATTTGTTTATGTATAAAAAATAACTGTTTTTAAAAAACAAGAATTAAGACATAGTTTTATAGTAAAAACGTTCGTGTAAAAGAAAAGGGTTTTCTACCGTTTCTGTTTTAATATTTTATATTAAATAAAGACATGCGCGATTCATTTCAAAAATCTTTTTTAATTCAAATCTGAAAAGAACAAAATTAATTTTGTTAAAAACGTTTTTATATCTAACGTTATTGAAAAAAAACCAAATACAGTCTTTAGTACTACATTTTGTTTTAATAAAGTATTAGAATTCAAAAATATGTTTTACAACATATTTTTTATTACTAATTCATGTGTAGAATTGTTTGTATTATCATATTGTCTTAAAAAAGCTAGCAATAATACAATAAAAAAAGTATACTGTACACGGCTGTTCAAATCGCAATAACTTGTAAATGGAAAAAGTTATTATTGTATAAAAAGAAAATTACGATACAAAAACGACCGTATATATAAATAAATCTTACAGCAAAAATAGACGACGGGCTATTTTTTTGTTGTGTATATTATTACCAAAACGCTTTTAAGGGCCCGTTTTATACATAGCGTTGATATTTTTGATAATTAGAAGTTATTTTTCAACTGTAGTCAGTTACCAAAAAGCTTATTTAAAGTTAGAAAGGTATTTTGACATTGCTTATCGTCTTTTTGTAGGACAAATACTTACAATGTCGTACAATAGTAATCTTGCCTGTACATACGCTTTATATAAAGCCTGTTAAACACATAATGCATCGTACTTTGTCGTTAAATATACACGAATTAGTATTTTCTGTAGTTTAAGCATGCATAAATCGTGGTATTGTATAGATGCATGTGTAAAATCGTTTTTATATGTAGAGTAAAAATCCCAATAGAAAAACTTTACTAATATCAAGAAAACTATTTTTTATATGTAGGGGCAAGGTAAGACACCAATATGAGTTCAACCCTAGCTTACCATGCAGGCAAATAATTGCGAAAATTGTGATGCATTTTTAGTTGCTTTTTTAACCCCATATAACACAATGACTACCAAAATTGAAAAATACAGATTTGCCAGAATTAAGAGATATATATAATTGTATTTTGGCATTAATTGATGGACTTCGAACAAGCTTAATGCCATGTAATGTCCACTTACTTGTGTCATATAATAGAATATAATTCATTGTAATAAACCTTTTATGTATTTAACCATAGAAAAAGAAAAGAAAATGGCATATAAAAAAACATAGAAGTACAGAGAAAGCCATTGCTTTACAATTTACAATGCAACAACACTGTATTAAAAGCTGTAAAAACATCTTTTTGCGCAGTAGTTGTATAATACATTTTTTTCTCCGAAAACAAAACATTTTAAAAATAATCTTTTTATCATTATATTATTTATTACATGCCTTGGGAACCATTTATTCAGAGTCTGTGAATTAAATGCTAAATAGGTTTTATACAATCAAAATGCATGTTATTTGTGCCTTTTTTATAAAATAATATTTATTCTGTTAGATATGAAGCAAATGGAGATATTTTATATACAAATATATAAAAAAAACTATTTCAAGGGCAAAAATTGTAAACCAGTATTTTGTACTGCATTTAGTCAAAGTTTTATTGCGAAAAATATATAAGCAGGTGTAAAAAGAACAGCATCTTATTTTAATATTTTCCGTTTTTAAAACTTGCTAAAAGCCGTATTTAAGATTTATATATGAAATCAGTTTGTAAAATACTGTAGACATTTAAGATTATCTTTTTTCATATTTTATAGTTTGCGCACTTATACCAGAATAAGAGCTAGAGTTCTAGCCATCTTCATAAACCCTTAGTCTTTTCGTTGCAGTAATAAGAGCAGCAATATGGAACCGAAAAACAGACAAGCAATGATCGTCACGGAAGCATTCATTTCAACCCATGCGTTGTTTGATTTAAATGTTAGCTTGTCTATACCAAATACACATACAAACTCTTTTAGAAGTAAAAGTTATAGATAAAATCTACATGACGGTTGTATGTAACGATACTAAAAGGCTGCGTTGCATTATATCTTCATATAAAAGGAGCAACTCAAATAAAAGTATTCTTTATGTTCAATAAAACGATATGTTCAAAATTGTGTCTACAAGTATTATGTACGTATGCGAAGATTAAGCAAAAACAAACCATAAAAAGTACAACTGTATTTAAATAATTATATTTAAGCACGCCTAAAATAAAATAATCAATTTAAATACAGAACATGCCGTAAAACATATCAGCCCGAAGAAAGTAGTTTTTTATTGCTTTGTAAAGCCACAAAAACAAGATAAACGTTACAAAAGATACATAAAAAATGCTAAATTTAAATGCTTCAAACTTGACAAAATTGGTAGAACCACATTTTATAAATACAATCTGCATATAAATGATGCTTTTAGACACAAATAATGTATTAATTATATTTTGTTTGTTTATGCATATTTTACAACTAGAGAAATTTGTATAATTGTCAAGGCTAGATATTTAACACGCTATATATTTTGCATAGGCGTTTTTTGAGCTTATAATGTACATAAAACAAAGTTTACATATTGTTGATTATAATCTTTTAAATGACTATTATGTTTTTAAATAAGTCAGAAAAGCTTTATAAGTCTTAGCCGCCATTAAATGCCATGTGAATTGCAAATCGTCTTGCTTTAGGCATATTTGCAATTTTTTACTTAATTTAACTATAATTTTTGCTGCTTTTGTTGCTAATATTATTGCCCTACTAATCATTTATACACAGACTGGTGTTTATATAAGGCCCCGAAAAAGACATATAAATTTGATTTATAAAGACTCCTGTAACAAGAAAAAAAAATTCTTTTTTCTTAAATATATTACATACAGAATACAAATACAAGTTTTGGCTTTGGATTATTGACATTGCGCTAATAATTTGTAGTGTCATTATATTATATATTTTTAGGTATGGTTAAATGGACATGGAAAATTAAAACAGAAGTTCATCGATGTATTATAAAGGGTTGTATTGTAATATCGTTTCCTTTCCAGCACTTCAAGCTTGCTTCTTAACAAGTTTATATAAGTTTATACAGGTTATGATTGATACCGGTTTTAATTTAAAACATTGCAATTAAAAGAGAAATAAACGTAGTTTCGTTTGGGAATACTTCAATATGATAAATGAAAATGTGTTAAAATGTAATCATTAAAATTTCACAGTAAATTGTGAAAAACATACATGTAATATAATAGCCCACCAAAAATATGATTCCCAACATTAAAGCAAATCTACAAGCCAAAAAAACTTTTGATTTATTCCCTATCTGCTTTTCTACTACAAAAATAGATCATCAGCAGTGCGCAACCTTTTTCTGTACTTGAAGATACCATTTTTTAAAATTTGCCTTACGTTTAAACTCAAAATTTACGTTGCCTAGTAGAAAAACCTTTACAGCAAAAATTCTTTTGGAGACATATACTAACACGATAATAGATTACAAAAAGAGCTAGATATTGCTATAAATGATACACAGCTAATACATAGACCTCTATCTGTATGGATGTCTTCATGCCAATTACTGTTCATTTTGTAGGTGAACCTAGCGTCAAAGTTCGATATATTTTGACAATGATTTTATTAAATTTAAGCCACACTGCACCAAAATAACAGAAAAGAATACTTTTACATTGCAGAAGTAAGGTAAAAGAGTTAAAAAAACATATCGATGAGTCATTATAATGCTGCAAAATACAAAAGGCAGCAAAAGAAATTTTTCTAAAAAGCATTTGTTGAACCAACACTCATTGCAGCTGTACGTAGTACATATTCTGAATTAGAATGATCTAGCCTCAATGTAAAAAAAAGAAAACAGAATACATATGCATTTATAACATAGTTGCCGTTCATTACAGATTTTACGAAAATATCAAAAAAAAAAAACGATTATAATTAACCATGCTCTTATTCAGGACGTTTCGACACATTAAAACTCAACATAATTTATGATGAAGAGATTTATAAAACAGCGACAATTAATTTATTCTGCAATAATACCACAAAGACGATATAATGAATTCAACTAGCTTAGTGATACTGATTTCAATACTTAAGAATACTAAGTCATAAAAACACACCTAGATTAAACCCACGACTCTACGCGCTGTATGTAAATCCTTCCCAACCTTTTTTTATATATTACCGATAGTCTTTCAACTTAAAAACCAAGTGAGAAAGGAAGCAGCTGATGATATTTTCGGACCAAGTAAAAAATTTATTTCCAATTTAAAATGGAATTAAATTTAATAAAGGTAAATATCTATTGATGACTCATGTTTTAGCGACGGCTTTGTGGTTCGATTTCGCTTTAAAAAATTAAAATTCTGGTATTTCGAAATGCAAAATCAAATCAAAACCATCAGGCGAGACGAGCTTAGTTCTATTGATCATACTCCCATAGCAAGTAATGTTAGAAGGTCTGTCGAACACAAATATATTCAGTGGGAAAATTTTATTAAGTTGACATATTAGACGACGAGTTTTCATGACACGAAAAAATAAACTCAGGAAACATAACTGAAAACCCGTTCAATTTCTGGCAAAATTGGAAAGATCATTGCAAAACTATATCAGTTAACATGATAATACTATTGCATGCCGGGGTCATGTACTTCATCGAAGTAAGAATTTTTTGCGCGCAGGTTTTACATTTACAGATTTACGAAAAAAACTTTCGGTATAAAATAGTGTATTTTTTTTTTTGTAATTTCTATTTACAATTTGCACTACGAACGTGAATCTTATCCAATTAAGTTATCCATTTGAATCTTTCAACAGCTTTATAGTAACTTTTCTTGTTTTTAGAGTTATTATCTAATTATAAAATACTTTTGTTGACCCACAAGCCGAAATTAAAAACGTCAACGGCACTTAAAATTTTATGCATTATTTTTATTTTTTTTTCTTTTATCTATTGGTGCATTATATTGCAACAAAGCATATTTAAAGATTTTTTTTTTGAAATAATGGACACCTATCCTACTTTAAGTTCTCTAATTTTGATTTAACAGGTTAAGCCTATCTATGTCTAGAGAATCTCTATGTGTGATTTTGCCGTATTCTTAGACTAATGACAGTTACAAAGAATTGCAGACAACATTCAAATCTGCATGTTGTCGAGTTTCTACGTAAAATAAACATTTTTTTGTACGCAAACACCCTTAAGAATTTAATATGCATGTAATCATGTCTCTTTGTCAAAGTTTTGCTGCAGAATAGATATGCTTTTAATGTTTATAATTGAGGTAACAGGAAACTCGGTGACTCGGTCTATTTTTTACATGTTAACTCGTTTAAAACTACCTCGAAAATCTAAACTCGAAAACTCGCGAATTCCGAGTTTTGAGTGGTCCTTTTTTTTGTGCTGATTTTTTCTAAGATATAAATTATACTTACATTATTTACATGATATGTATTAAAACATATTCAAGTTTTAACTTTTAATGTAAAAGAAAGACAATTAGCAGTAAACGTACTTTTAGACAATTTTAAAAACTTCCCGTCATATTTTTCCAACGAAGAAGGGCACAAATGCAATAAAATGCGTTGAAATGTCTACAACTCAAGTTATAATAACGATTTTGTCTGTCAAAAAAAAATTGTTGAGCAAAAAAATACGTAAATTGTACATTATCTTTAGTGACCGTAACGCGACATGGCTTACAAACTTGACTCAAAACAAGGCTCGAAACTCGTTTTTGTAAAACTGAACAACTCGAACATAGGAAATCACAACTCGGGGTTTTAAAAACCTATATGCTATATACAAAAACGACAGCAATGTAAAAGATGATAATTGCATGCCTTTGGTTTTTAAAGCTTTTTGATGGCTTGCAACACAATGGCATGCACAGATGTAGCACTTAAAAAGGCAAATATTAACAGATAATCTGTAATAATACATAAAAAATTGCAAAATGTGACTTTATTCTATTACAATAAATGCATTTAGTTAAAACTTGTATTTATTTATGCTTTTTATACAAATAAAAGATGGTTTGTAGTTAGGAATAACAGCCATCCTTTCTTGAATATGTTTAAATTGACCATTTTAGACAACTACCTTTATTGTATCCATTTATATATTAAAACGCAATTTTGACCTCATTTATGATTTTGATGTCTACTTAATAAGTCTTAATAGTAAACAAGCTTAATAAGCATATCTCTAGCATTTTATTAACTTCTTTTTTTGCCGATAAAATATTTTAACTATAAAATTTTACAGTTTATAATTACGGACATAATAACAATAATGAAATGCTACACGACTATAAAAAAGTAACTCTGTTTTATTATGGTTTTACAAAAAAGAGAGAAAGTTTTTAAAATTGTGGAAGTAACATAAAAAGTCGCTTGTGTTTATGATTTGGTTTTTATTATATTGTCATAAAAAGCCTAGTTCGCAAATACTATGTACCCATTTTTTGTTGTAAACTATTGGTGTTTTTTCAATCGCATTTTAAGGTAAAAGAGTTATTGAAAAGCATATATCGTACAAAAAAGTTTTTTTAGGCAAAACAAAATTGTTTTCAAAAGACGAATGCAAATGGTAGCAAAAAAATTTGACCAAAATGCATAGCAAATAGATGTGAAAAGAAACGGCAAATATAATATCTATACTTCCAAAAAATCTTTGCAAATTTTGTAGACAATAGGTCGTATATATAAATTATGTACTACCCCTTTATGTAGTAGCGGACTAAAAAAGGGGCGGCAAAGGGGCATTGGCCCAGGCCTCAAGTTTAAAGGGGCCCCGAATGTCAATAGCGTTGCATAAAAATTTGCAATACATATTTAGAATGTGACTTTTTGTACGTAAAAAACACAGGCCTGCCTTTTTTGTAATTAAAGTAGACCGTTCGATCTTTGCGCAATGCAAAAAACCATTATTGTGTTTTTTATTATGTAATTATAAACTGATATGTATACAAAACTATACATAACTTCTATACATTAACCAGTAATGTGCCGTAAAGTGCTTAAAATAAAGGCTATATCCGTTTTCAATTCCATGAGCTTATGGAATAAAAAATGCCTAAAATATAGGCAACATAAAAAAAGCTACAAAAAAGACATCAAAAGTAAAATTACAGTTTATAGTTTAACGGTATTATAGCAATATAAAGATTTTAACAATATATATTGTTACCGTTAAAAGCGCCTAATGATGATGTGTAAACAAGAACAGGGGTAAAACACCCTGTTATTGGTTCCTACGACAATCTATAAGCATTCGTAGAGAACTCGACGAGATCTATCGTTTGCGGCGGTCAAATTAGCCATAGGACAAATATTGACACGTAAAAATTAATAAGCAGAATATTGGACCATTTTGGGACAATGATTGAGAATCTATTCTGAAACAATCTAATTTGTTTCGGAAAGATAAGAAACTTATAAAATCGAAAAAGTATTTAATAAACAGTTACTTTATGACATCTAAGCGTTCGCATAAAGTTCGAGCCGCACAGGCAGCCTCAACCAACAGCCCAAACTTTTCAAAACCGACAGACATTGCACAGCAATTGTTTTTTATATACACATATTTTTTTTTTACTTGTACGGGAAATAGATCACATTTTAAAATCGTATTAAGTGAAGCAAGTGTTTTTTTATTAGACAATAGAATCCAAAAAAGACATGATTTAAAAAAAAAAGTGATTTCCACGTGATATCTCTAAAAAATTTTGTAATGGCGCATTAAAATTTTTTTGCGTGCGTAAAAACAACTAGATTTTTTATGGTGATTAATTTATATATATAACAATTAGGTAAAAATTGCTATCGGCAATATAATTGCGTTTAAATGTGTTTTTTGGCAAAGAAATATACAGGCAATTTTCTTGTCAAAACATGCAGCTGCAAAATGCGGCCCTGGGATATTGCAACTCCGCAAAAGCAATTCGACTAAATGCATGGGGCGACAATATAGTAACTTTTTGGTCTTTTATTACATCAGGAAAGGTTTTAAAAGCAAAACAAAGAGTTTTTATTGTATGAAAGCGTCGATATTTGTTAAAACACAAATATAAGGGTGTTTGCATTATTCACTACTAGCCTTTTGTT
>JAQFYM010002517.1:0-23189 GCA_034694785.1 Agrenia bidenticulata
TTGTTTAAATACAGATTTTTGTACAAAAACAAGACATTAAGTAAATAAATCAAAAAAACAAGGCAAATAGTCAATCAGTCCTTTTATAAAAAAAGATAAACTATTTTCTAGTTATAAAAAACTATAACAACAAGACATCGGCTTAATCTTAGCCTGCTAAAGCACTTATTTTTTGTTTGAAGAAATTTATTTAGTAAAAATTTTGTAAATAAATTTTGATTCCACATTATGTCGCAAACAGTAATAGAAAAGATAAACTTAATGTTGAATTTCACCTGATAAACCGCTTTTAAAGTAGAACGGGACAGCAATAATATATAAAGGTTAGTTGGACCGTTTTTTGGTTTTATTAATGTTTTTTTTTCGATAAACAATGCATAGAAATATTACCTTGATATAAAGAAACAAATTACTTTTATTAGATCCTCTGCTGAAAATATTTTTTATTTCCTTTATTATATAGACAAAACAACTACTCAAACCGTTAATGATTAGGAATAAAAAAAAACAGATTATTGGTACATTGTTAACAAATGTTTTGTATAAAAAAGCTCAAAATATTTTTTCCTTGGTATTGTTCCCTTAAACACAGGTAATTATATCTGGATCCGTGTTATGCTCTATTGCTTTTCATATTTTTCCAATAGAAAAATCTCATTAGGTAAATCCGCACATTGAAAGTCATCGCGAGTTTTAATTATAAAATATTGGCCGCTCATAATAAATTATCTTCGTTAAAGTTTCTTTATAAAAAAAAATAATATCTTTTCAATAGAAAACCCCATAAATCTGCATTATTTTTTGTTTACAATAAAAATCAATATGTGACATTTCACTCGGTCATATATTATCATTTTTACTCCAGTAACGATGCATAGATTGAATGGCGTGTTTTTTAATGTATAGTTTTTTTGTATTTTACGAATACCCTTAAAAATTTATAAAAAACCATATTAAACTTTTTTTTGGAAGTGCCTTTATATTAAATCCATCCTTAAACTTTTTGTAAACACTTTTTATACAAATTTAAAAAATTTTGTATATTTTGGTATATTTTTGACACACATTTGGTTTACCATTAGAAGAAATTTCTGGCAACCCCGATGGTCACCATTATCAACAAAAGGAATTCCATATTTGGTTTTGTTGTTGAATACGGTGAATAAAAAAACAAATACTTATACATATGATGCGATCTTTGTTCTTAGATGCCGATAAAAATGGAAAATTGATCCAACTCTTTTGCATTAATCATATGAGTCACTAGTTGGGATGATCTTTAAAATAAGGAATATCTAACTTTATAGCTTTTATCATATTTTTTTTTTTGATTTTTGGTAACTTAAACACAAAATTTTTTCTGGTCGACAAATATAAAAAAGAACTTGACTCGGGTTGAGTTTTTAATGGTCATTAGTAGGGTGTCCAATTAACCGGGTTTTCTCTGTCTTCGGTTATACCAATTCCATAATAAAAAAATCCGAGTAAACTGGTTACCCGGTTAGTAGAATAATGTTAAGAAACGGTATGGAGATTTGTGTACTTAGGTCGAAAAAACAAAAAAAAAATAAAAGACAATATTTTTTAAAAAAAAAAAATAAATCTGTTAGAATCTAGTTAGTACCAGAATTTTTTGTTTATGCCTGTGTACATAAATCAAGCTTACCGTCTACGCTCTCAATGTTTAAACTATATGAACATATGCAAGCATTTAAAAATAGAAAGCAGAGTTAAACACTAGTTTTACCCTATCCTAACTCCATAATGATGCTAACTTTGGCGTGATTTTATTCTAAACTTTTTTTATTAAACACAATGTATAGTAATGCAATTTATCTGTGACTTTTTATTCTTAAAAATCAGTCTCTTAGAAGCTTAATAATATTTTTGTATCACAACAAAAAAAATAATTATTATCTATCTGTATAGATTTTAAATGTATAACCAAAGCAAGCATAGATACCCATGTATACTTTTTTGATTTTTTGTCGTAACAAAAAAGCGTATTGAACAAGTACCTATTTAGAAATTCATCATATACATGCTGGGGTCGCAGTATTTCCTGCCTAAAATTAGTAGAAAAACTCTAAATCTATCTAATTATTGCTTTTATTGTAAATTATACTAAAATTAAAATGAGAAAAAATAGTAATTATTATTTTTGCAAAATTTGTAGTAAAAAGTAATATAAACAATATAGATTATAAACAATTTTTTACTAGATTTATTTTTTTTTCGGTTTACCCGGTTTAAACCGGTTAACCGAAAGGTGATAAAAAGTGGCGGTACCCGGTTAACCGCCAAACCAGTTAATCGGTATTGGACACCCTAGTCATTAGGGGTGCGAAAATATGGAAGAAATATGGATTGGTTTCCCTCCATAATGGGCATTTTTTTATGGCCATATATGGGATATGGAACTCTTCTTGCGGAACCACTTACGGAAGGCAC
Organism: Agrenia bidenticulata; assembly: GCA_034694785.1. NCBI lineage: Eukaryota > Metazoa > Arthropoda > Collembola > Entomobryomorpha > Isotomidae > Agrenia > Agrenia bidenticulata. The sequence continues at coordinate 2,452 of JAQFYM010002517.1, forward strand.
ATATTTATTGTATTTTTGTGTTGTAGTGTCTTTTTTACATCTTAAACCTTGACTAATCATCTTTATATATAAATATATGTCATACATAGTGTTTGCACGGTAACTAACCGGTTAAAAACCGGTTACTAACTAACCGGTTAAAACCGGTTACTAACTTGTAATTTTTTAAAGGTAACCGTTACTTGCAGGTTGCGACTAAGAATGAAAAATAAAAATAAAAACAAGTTTTTCTTTGATTTTTTTATGTAATGAGAGTTCGTTGAATTTATATTAGAAACATATGTTGTTGTTACTATTTATAATATTCATTCAGTGTAAGTTATAATCTGAAAAAAAATAAGCGAAAATTTGGGTTGTAAAACTGCAATAAACAAAGGATCGCAAGACAATACAAAGGCAAGCCTAATCTTTATAAAATAGTACTTTTTGGCTTTATCGTAGATTACATTCTTCCATACTAGTCAATCCCAATATTTGTTTGAGTGTTAATTGCACGACTTGGCATTATTATTTTTTTCTATTTGTTTTTGTAAAGTTATACAAAATAAATATATAATTGTTCTTAGTTTGCTTATCTACTCGTTTGTCTCCTTTCATCTCCTTTTAAAAAGACGTTTTACAGATATTAATACAATTATATCAAAAATAACTGTAATACAAACATAACAACTGGTTTTTTTATGTGTGTTTGTAAATATTAAACAAAAAAAGAACTGGAAATTTAGTATGAAAACAAAGCGAAGTACTAAACCGTAATCAAAAGGCACATCTACAATGCACTGTGGCTGTTCACCTTATAAGCAAATAAAATAAAAACACTTTTTATATTCGTATTTAGCTACCTAACAAAATTTTTTTGCTATTTTAATTTATTTACGCTTTTATGTATCCTTACAGGACTTAATCAACATGAATAGAAGTTAGCACGCATTTATTGCAGAAGAAAATATATCCTGACAGGCCTTGTTTTTTACCCGCCTTTTTTGGCGGAAAATAATGTAAGTAACCGCTAACTGGTTACGTACCGCTCATAACGGTTAGTAACCAGGACATTTTAAATAAACCCGGTTACAGACATACACTAGTCATACACAGATAAACACCTAAATAATCAATTTCATTTTATAATATCTATCTTCTAGAATAAAAACCTAATTTTACATATTTAAAACACAAATATATGCATTTTAAATTATACTTTCCCAATAATTATTACTAGGGCAACCACAAATATGACCTTAAAATTATATAAAGACAGTACTTTATATACTTTATTTTGCAAAATATTACTTTAAAATATGACCTTAAAAAATAACCATAAAAAAAGAACTAAAAATAACTTTGATATTGTAATAAAAGTTAAAAAATTTATAAATACATATTAATCATCTTTGAGGGGTTCCGGTAATTTTTTTTTTATTTTAGCTTTCTTTTTTTTCGTCCATATTGAATCATATAAATACTTTTGTTTCTGTCATTAGAATAATTCATATATTTGAATTCAAATCCGTAAGTTTGTCATGTAGCTTAGAACACAATTCTTTATTAGTATAATATTTGCCTTTTTTTAGTACGTGATTATTCCTTTGCGTTTTAAAAGCATAAAAAAATATAACTTACCCACAAAATTTTTCATATTTGGATGTGTAAGTTTTTAAGCGGCATTTTGGATTTAAAAAACTAAATATAAGGGCAATGCCGAACCTTTACAAAATAATGCCTCTATAATCTGTACTTGTACATGTTTCAATAGAAGCAACTTAACGTAATTAAATTAATGTAGAACGCAATTAGTTTTTAAAATATTTAAAGTGGAATTTAGTTTTTGATAGAAGTTTGAAAAGCTTATAATCGTAGAAATTAAGCGTAGTATAAATTTCCTTTTTTTAATGTCAAAAAAAACTATTTTTTATAGCCATTTGACACTTATGCAGGAAAACAAAATATATAAAAAAATACAGACATAAGGGTATATGACATAAACAACATTAGCTTATATATGCCCAAATAAAGATTTATATGACTTCTTTAACGTATGGTTGCTCTTTTAATCACACATATGTGTGTGATGACAATTTGCGGTTCTAAAATCATCAAAATATGTGTGTGATGACAAATTATTTGGCCACAAATTATCACACATATGCTAGGGTAAAACCTGTCGGGATCTTGCACATTTATCGGTAGCGGGATACGACCGGGTTTTTTCTTGAGCGCGGTCATTTTCGATATTTTATCCTTTTTTTTTGCCAGAATTTTTTTTGTTTTTTTTTAAATTAATAATAATAAGATCAAAAATATAAAACAGGAAACCCGTTAAGTCAGAATTTGTCAAATCCGGGGTTCAGGCCAAGTTTTCACTCTAGAACATATGTGTGGGATGCCAATTTATAGACCCCCGATTAAATCCCACATATATGTGTAATACAATGTGAAAGGGTTAAAATAATAATAATAAGTAAAATAAAAATAGAAACGAAAGAAAAGAAAAAAAAGAAAAGAAAATAATAGAATATAAACAACAATCAAAATTAGCTTAAAGACTTTGCAGGTTTACTTTATGCGAATAATTTCACGTTCAAGTATTCTTGGGATAAAGAATTACTATAAATTCTTTTCTAGATTACGATGATCCCACATCCCAGAGTCATTAAGTAAACGGATTATAAATCGTAATGATTATTTACTAATGTAAAAATCCGTGGCCAAAACATGCGCCTATAAAATATTAGGTTATAGCATTCGATTTTTTGTTGACTATTTGTGTTTTTACAATATAAATCAATGCCAATTTTTTTATGTAAAAAACAGTTGCACTTGTAACTAAATATACTTTTTGTTATAAGACCCTTTTCTTATACATAAGTATATTTAAAATTTTAAATGTTATCGAATGCGCATTTTTATACCTTTACATATGGCTATGGATGTTTTTGTCATTTTTCTTGACAGTAAAAGAGATAAAATATGGTAAAAATTATTTTACGAAAATGATTTTGTAAAAATTTTTAAACATAAAATGAAAATTGACACTGTAATACATTTTATAATAATATTAATTGGTAAGAAACAGTAATCGTAGCTTTGAACTATCTAAAATATTCCATGGCTTCTCAGGTGAAAAATGAAAACATTATTATTAATACTGAAATAGTAGCGTGTATAAATAATATTATCTAAATATTATACAGTATTAATTCTTTATTTGTTTTGAAAAATAATCCCGTATCCTGCGATTAATTTTTTCATGTAGTTTTTCTATTCCAATGGAGCGAAATTTCTGTATGTAAAATTTATCAGCGGGCCATATTACTTGTATAAACGGGGAATCAAAAACAGTTACGATGTAAATAACAATAGCTATGATCAGAATGAAGAAGACTCGGTTTTAGATGAGTTGTCCTAAAACTGGGATTGATCCGAACCTGGACAACTCTCCAGTAGGCTTTTCGATCCGTGTTGATCATAAGCCGGACCCGGTTCCTATACGGATCATTTATTTTTTCGTTTTTTTGGATCATTAATACAATCATGCCCCGTTTCAAAAAAAGCACTACAAAAAATAAAAATATTATTTTTTTGCTTGCTAATCAGCATATTTGTACGTTTAGTAATATAAAAACTACACATGGTGCTAGATTATTTTCTTTCAGCGCATTACGTTGTATTTTATAAAAAATTATATCTTTATAACTATTTTTACAGTTACAGCATAAAAATAAGGCAAATAATGTGCATTTGTAATCTTATATAAATTTTAAAACGAACAAATGTACATAATATAAATCTGGCAATAAAAGCTAGTGTTTTCCATGCAATAAAAATCTGCAGATTTAGACTCGCCATTTTTTTAACATTGAAAAAATTAATTTTTAACTTTTTTAGGGCATTAAATCTATTTTTTATATTGATCCAAATCTTCCAGCCATTATCCGATCATTTTTGTAATGATCCGTAAAAAATATCAATGTTTTTTAGCCGGATCAAAAGGCCTACTCGCCAGGTTCAATTAAAATAAGTTTTAAAAAGTGCATAAAAACAGCGAACATAAAAAAATTCAACCAAAAAATTTATAATTTCTATTTATTAATAAAAAAAATATTCAAAAGTAGGAATTTATTTTTGTGTGTTCGTACACATTCTTTTAAAGTTTTATTTTCTACTTTAGTTACATTTTTCTATAGGTATTTTGTCAAAATAAATATTTTCATATTTTAATTGAAAAACGAATGACCAAATAAAATTTAAGTAATAACGGCCGAAAAAGACTTTTTTTTTGTATCTGGTAGATTAAGAATCTTTTGTCAAAGCATGAGAATTCACGAAACAATACATATATTTGGTCAAAAAGATATATTTAATACATGCTCACTATATTCTATCTACAGTGTTGAACATTTTGTATTACCGTACATTTAATGTTTTTATTACTAAATATTTTTTATTCCAGTGTGCAATTTTTAATCAGCGATTACAGCAGGCATTGTTTTGTTAAAAAAATTATACCCATCTGGTCTAAAATTATTCATATGCACTTTTAACTCGTGTAAAAAAAGCTAGAAAATGTTAAATCCGGCGGTAATATTTAACAAAAAAACAGAAAAATAAACGTTTATACTAGAAGTTATTTAAAGTTACTTTTACAACTATACAAATGTACCTGCACCTATATAAAGCCCAAAAGCAGAATAGAGTGTAAAAAAAGCAAAATCTTTTGTATAATATTTGCAATGAATTGTAAAAAACGAACGAAAGTAAAATTTTTATTGGCTGTTCTAATGGAAATTTTTTAAGACTGTAAAGGTAAATTTTTTAATCTGTTATTGCAAAAAAATAACTTTTTAGTATGATTAATTATTGGATTTCAAGTAATTATAATAATTAAAGTTTTGTAAAGTGTTTATATTTTATTTTTTTTGCAAGTTTTTAATAATTTGGGTTTATTCCAGTATCGACACAAATCCCATACAGGCGAATAATTGGCCATTTGTCATTTCAACACAAAATCATGTTAACACAAATCGGGAAGCTTTTTTATTTTCTGCTGCATAAGTTCTTCTAAAATATGGGCTGTAGATTTCATAGTAAGGACGAATTACTATGATATTGCTAAATACAATGTTTTTAATGGAAAAAGAATTATTAAAAATTTTTTTATATTATGTATGTAATGTATATTTCTTACTTAACAATAAAAATCAGACGTTTTTATGTTAATATATATATTTTTTTAATCACATGTTAAGGCCGAGAACCATCGTAAAAAGTAATAAATTAACATAGGTAAAATATTTACAAAAAAAAATAGATAAAGTGGGTAAAAATACCAGAAAACATGCATAAAAACACTAAAAAATGTAGTAACGAAAATCTTTTTATAACTAAACGACAGAAAAAATATACTCTCCAAATCGACAAATGCAGTTTACAACGAAAAAAAACTTAGCGCTGTTTTTTGACAGTACATGTTTTGTCAGATCTAAAACATTTTTAATGTTATTTTATATGAAATGATTTTATTGTTATTATATACATATCCTACATGCGTAAAAATTATATAAACTAAACTAGACTAGCATCTATAAAAACCAGTTCTGTACATATAACCGATTCTAGTGTCCACTTCTCATATATTATGTTTTACTTATAATTTACAAAACGGGAATCTTTTTTATACTGAAATGATGCATTTGATTGTCATTGGGAACGACTTTAATAGATAAACAGTTTTTAAAGTTACAAATATAATCTTGATTGTTATTTATTTTAAAACTTCCAGAAAAAAAATAAGGCGGACATAAAACAAAAAAACAGATAAGTACGTAAATCGACGCTTAAAACACTTTCGCAAGAGGTTTATTTTTTTTACAAAATTATACATGCAAAACAGGTTTTTTTTTGTAGCTTTTTTGTAAAAATTACAGACATAAATTATTTATCTATTATATAAGTAAAAATTTTTACCTTATACTTTGAACTTTATATAGATCATTTAAATTATGTAAAATAAAGTTTGTTTTGTAATAAAATGTTATTTTTTTTTTCTTAACATGTTTTAAGAAAAAAAAAATATTTGTTATTTTTGCTAGAAGATATAAATATAAAAAACATAGAATCTTAAAATAATTTATAATATGTTTTTTCCGTTTTTTTCGTAAAGCATTAATTACAAATAGCATTGTTTGCAGGCCTCTTTTTTTTGGGGGAAATTGATGATTTTTCCCAATTCTTCCAAAAAAGAAGCATTTTTGTTTTGGGAGATTTACTTCAATTTTTGCTTGTAAGACTACAAAACTTGCCTGATATAATTCATGTCATTGTTGCATCTAAAATTAACTTTTTTACCTTTATATTTATTTTGAATAGCAGAAGAAATTTCGTCTTGGTAACACAAATGAGCCGTAATTATACATAAGAAGTAAGAAAAAAAAACTTCGCACAATACGTTTTAATTTTAAAAATTACAATAATGGTATTTTAACCAGCAAATATACTATTAATTTGAGATTTTACTCCAAAAAAATGTTTTTATGTTTTTCTATCGTAGTAAAACTGTACAAAGTTGATGCTATGTAAAGCTACAATTTTCTTGTGGCTTTTCCGTATTATATACGCATTCGATTTGTCATACTTCCTTTGTTGTGAAAAATAGTATCCTTTTATACTTATAGATAAATAACAAACTAGCCTACGAATTACACTTGCCAAGAAAAAAATATAATTTAAAGCTTTTAATAAAGTAGTGAAACAAAAAGTACATTTTTATATGCAAATTAATGTATTTAAAAATGACTGCGACAATAGTTTACTTTGTATCTGCTTTTGCATTGCAATACATACCAATCAAATATTATTTATAAATACTATTAAGTGTATTTTTTTATAGTCAAACTTTAACAAAAATTAGTTAAATGCATCGGTATAAATTGTTTTTTATACTCAAAGTGCACCGAAAGATTTGAATTGAAATAATATGATACAAATCATAAGTTTTTTGTTATTTTTTTTCTTTTTAGTTTTTCTTATGCGTTTTCATAAATTATATGTGCTTATGCAAGAAAACTATATTATTAAAACAAAATTATAGCAAGTTTTAAAAGGATAAGTTTTGTGATGCAAATAATCCCCCCCGCCGATCATTTTAGCAAAAAACAATTAATGTTTATATTATATTTTTTTAGCCATAAAAATTGAATGTTTGTCATTGAATGTTAGTTAAGCGATTTTATTGGGTCAATAACTACTTAAAAGTACATTTATTTTTTTATGTCTTGCAAGTACTCAAAATTTATATGTCTTATAAAACTGTTAACTTTTTTGTTAAAGAGTGCCCATTTTGTCCCAAATTAAAAATATTGTGAGATTAGTGATCTATCAAAAAACTAGGCCTGATTGTTAGTATAAGATGAATGTCTTAACTTAGGTGGATGTATTTTATGTCATTTGTAGTCTCTTTGTTTACACCTTTATTTAATGATATTAATACCGGTCGTTTTTATGTTTGAAACTGTGTATTTTGTAACGTAAAATAATATGTATATCATGTATTCCTCGCTTTCTAAAATAAGGAGATCCTACAGTAAACAACGAAACTTGGATCTGAGATGAGTGGGAAATTTTACTGTATTACTTTTACCAGTAATGTAATTAGACGATAGGTAAATGCTTAGGGTTCCACTTAAGCCTCGTCGGTACAAATGCAGCTCATATTTGTTTTTGCGTTCAATAAAAAGGTTGAGATTACGAAATAACTACATTTTACATACACTTTCATATTCTTGCAACCAACTTGAAATATTGCATTCAGAGCGCAGTTTTTTTGTAGGCTTTCTAAGTAAGTCATGTTAATTCAGGTCCAAAATCTCACTTTGTACTTGGTTCGAAGGCAAGCGTCGTTCAAAAGCACAAAAAATAGTATTTACAAAGACACTTTTCTACAGCATAAAAAATGAGCTATTTAAATGCATTGATGTAAATTTCCTTCGCGCTATAAATACACAATTTTTACTTTACAATAAGTAAAATTTACTTTATGCATAATAATGAAAACCTGTTTTTACAAATTACTACAACAAGAAATCGATATCCATTATTTTAGTGCAGTCATTATCGAACAAATACCGCTCCTAGTTTTATGATGGAGATAAAAAGCTTAACTATTTTGTGTAAATAATTTGTTTTATTTTTTTCGGATTATACATCTAATGCCCGTGTCTAACTAGTACAATGTTAAATCATAATACAATACAAAAAAAAACCATAAACAAAGTATAACTTGTATTTTTTTTACAAGAGAAATTATTATTTGACTCCATACAATGCAATTTAAGTAAATTTAATACCCAAAAAAATTCAAAACAAAAAAGCATGTAAGTATCTATCAAAAAAAAGAATATACTGCAGAATAAGTTGCATCCTCGCGGCAAGCATAAAGGCTGTTTTTTTTCTTTATATCATAGTGATTTTTCTTTACTATTATATTGTCACTCTTTTTTATACAATATAGTTCATTCTCTAAGGCCACCATAAGACTACCTTAATCTCACTTTCTTTTTTATTGACTTTTACTATCCGCGACTTTATTTTTTCTTTTCGCTAACAGGATTATGTCTTGCATTTAAATGTTTTTTGTTACCCTGTTTTAAATCGTGTTGCTTATTTAAAGAATCTTGCATTTTCGCGTAATTAATTTTATATGTCTTGTTTTGTACTGGCCTTAAGTCATGTAAATTTCAATGCTATCGTAAATGTTTAGTTGTATCAATCGATTGTCCCTAATATTTTTTTCACCTATACTTTTTCCATCAAGTTTACTTTCGTTTTACAACATTTTTTTGTTTTTTCGACTCGGTCATTACCCACGTAAATATCCTAGGCTTACTATTATATTCTCGTTTTTTTTCTTACAACTCTTAAGTTCTTCGGATGTAAACTCCCGACCCGAATCAGTTGTAATCTTTTTTGGTCCACATAATCCGTGTATTTTGTCGGTTTGCTACAAAACTGCCGTTAATTCAAGTTTCTTATTGATGACCCGATTGCTTGTCGTGTAAAAAAATACATTCCAAGCAGCACATATTTTGCATTAGCTCGAAGTGGTAAAAAATGTATTCCAATTGCTTTAAAAGTCTTTATGGTTCTATATAATCACATTCACCTTTATCTCCCTTATACGTTATGCATTTTTCGCACTTTTAACATATATTTCCACCATCTTTTGCCATCCCGGTCCAAGTAATTTTGTAAACACCACATTATTTTGCGTCTCCTTACTGTAAATGCATTCGTCATATTTTATTTTACATATCTGTAATAACTAGTTGTGTGTCGACATTACGATGTAATCCCCATTCATTATTTTTACAATGTTTTTCTATTTTTCTTCAAACTTTTTTCTTGTATTTTTCCTTGCATTAGGTTTTTTCGGTTTTCTTTTTGTCTTTTTTTCTTTTTTTCTTTTTTCCTAAGATTCTTTTAGTTTTCTTTCTTCGGATTTGGATTTGTTCGACCATCTATCTGCGTCTAATACTTTTTTCGCTTCAACATACTTAATATCAAAATCATATGTTCGGATTGTTTCTTATTATTGTTTTTCTTTTTTATTTCATATGACGTTTGCTTCTTAGTATTTCATGAGCTTTTTATTCACTCATTATTGTAAACTTTTTTTCACAAAGTTTAGGCGCAACATTTTTGCAGTCTAATTAGATGCCAACATCTTGTGTTCTATTATTTTATACTTTGTCTTCACTTACGTACATTTTTTGCTCGCCGTAACTGACGTCTCGCAATATTATTTATTCGCTGCAAAATACTGCATCGATTTTTGTATTAAATGCATAAGTTTTTATCACAAATGCCTCTCTTTTATTTGGTAAATTAATTAAATTTTTTTGATTTTTATATTCCTTAGTCCTAGGAAAATTTTTTTGCATGTCATATTTCATCAGCTGATTTATGTACTTCTTTTTTAGCTCGCAGTCATTTCATAGGTCTTTGCTGCAAATATGGGCACGAAACTACATCCCTACGTCGATAGGCTTAAGAATTTGATTACTTCTGATAAACACATTGGTCTTGTAACATTTTGTTTTACGCGTTTTTCGATCTTTGATTGCATAGTTATTTTCGTTTTTATGTATACCAGTAGAATTTAAATTTTATTTTGGGCTTACTGCAATTTACTTATATTTAGTTTTAAGTCATTAGCTTGCAGCCTTTTTATAACGTTTTTATTAAAATACTATTCTATTCTTATAAACCGGCATAATCAATATCATAAATATACGCGTAACCTCAGGCCCGATAAACCTGTCAAGTATCATATGTAAAATCCTTATCATAATTTGCGGGCTATTATTTTGACCCATAACCACAGATTGTCATTACAAAACACACATGTCGAACTCACGAGTTATCTATTTCTTGTCTTTTTAGTTTGTTATCAGTGCAGTAAAATTCTGCTTCGCTATCTATTACGCTTTGTGCGTTATTTATAGTGTTTCCCGGAATAGATTGCAAATTTCAGTACACTTATGCTTGTCTTTCTTTACTTAATTATTTAATTCCGAAAAATTACACACTAGACGCACCGACGATCAGGTTTTTACCTCGCGCAGACTGCCTTATTGTGTTTTGAATCTAATCGTGGGAAATTCCACGTCGTTCCAGATTTTTTGTGCTATTTTGCATACGTAAAAGCTGCCCACGGAATTATAGAACCTTTTAAATTTTTATTTGCATTTTGTGACCACAAAATATCGCATCTCTCTTGCAAAAACAAAATTCTATCTTTGAAGTGTATATAGACACTGCATTTTAGAAATCTCATTTTATTAATGTGACGGCTATTTAATCTGTAGTAAAAACCGTATTTCCTTTTGTGGTTATTGTGTTTATATAAAGTTTTGTGTAATTTATTATACTTTGAACTCGTTTTATTTAAACAATGCCAACATATATGATACACACTCGCACACAAAAAGTAATTTTTTTTTGGTACCCAGAAACCTCTTTTTATTTGCCCATCGTCGTTCGTAACTGATACCCTTTTTTACTTTTTGTGCGCAAACTTTCAACCGCTTTTCTTAATATATCCCTTGCATTTTTTTGCAATTCCATTTTTAGCATCTCAACGCCTTAGTAAAGCTACATTGTTCCTGCAACTAATTCAATCCCTCTTATGCCCTCTCATGTAGAAAATTGTTTTTCTGCACGATGGATTTTTCCGATCTTAACAAATACATTTCTTCTGATTGTAACTGCCTACAATCATCTCATGTTCTTTTTGCAGAATATCCTTCTGATGTTTCTTGACCACTTGTACGCCTGCATATGTATATAAACAAGTGCTTTTTGCGGCTGTCGCCATGTATGTATCCTGTTAATAATAGAGAGTACTTTCAAGGTATATATAACAAATTATCAAAATCCGTACTTTTTTTATAGCAAAAACATACACTATACACGATCGTAGTTTTTTTTATTAACAAGGGGCATTGTTCGTGTATACGTACATTCCCCTATTTGATTTTTTTTTATGATATACCAATTTATTTTGCGGACCACAGATGACAAAACTATACAACAAACACGTTTTGGGACCTTAAACTACTGCGTAAATTTTTTTTGATTTGTTTTAAGTACGTTGATGTACAAAACCAATGGCCCTTCATGGTGAGACCTTATAAATAGGCAACATGATTACAAACAAAAAGAAACCAAACTTTTTGGTATGATTTTACCGCTTTATACAGCCCATAAAATACACAAAATCTTTTTTAAAAAAAGGCTTGGCTTTTTTAGTTTTGACTTCGTCAACAAGGTAAAAATGTTTTTTTAGGAGTTCGGTTTGTGGTTTTATCTTTACATGCTTAAAATTTTTTTATAAAGAAAAACCTTACTACATGAAAAATACTTTAAAGCGACCAAAAAGATACGGTTTCGTGTATATTGCCACATTTTAAGATAATATATGTATCTTTTCTACAATTGACGCAATTAGTTTTTTATAGTGAGCCACTTAATCGGCAATTCTCTATATAGAAAGGCGTTTTATTTGTATTTTAAACAATATACAAGATATCTATATAGATATTATACTAATTCCAGGTTTCTAAGCTCGTGTAGGTGTAACAAAACGCAAAATAATTGTCGGTATGTTTTGTCAATACCCGGGTACTTGTCAAAATTAGGTCATTTTGTTTATTTACGAGTAATATCACAATAAAATGCTGTTTATAAAACAGATTTGAATGGGCAATTTTTGCTGTTATATTATACAGTTTAACTAACTTGTTTTTTTCAATATACAACATTGAACTGCCATTTCGGCTCAGAAATTCTTTTTTACGAGTTTCTGTCACTGTAAGGAAAAAATGCGTTAAGATGAAAAAAACCCTACAAAAAAACTAAAACTTAAAACTTAAAATGATAAAAATTATTTAATAAAATATTTCTAAATTATGTGTAAATTTTTGCATTTATTATATGTTTATTCTTATGAAGTATAATCTATGTTTCTACAATTAAATAAATAATAACCCTAAGTCATGGTATCTCTTGATATTACTAAGTTTTTTTTTCTTATCTTTTTCTTGCACTAACGTATCCTAAAGTTCTAAGTTCTACTACAATCAAAAAAATGGCATTACTTCTACTGCAGATATAATACAATAAAAAAGAACCATGCCGATGCGCTATCAAATTTTTTTATTCTTGTACAAAAAAATACATGAACAACCACACAAATCATGCAAAAAGGAGCTTATGTAACAAATAACCATATGCACATAAAAATATTATGTTTTATGTAGAAATCTAGATTTTCATTTTGCTAGTATTACCGATTTAAGATGCCACACTTAATCGTTGTTTTTAGCGATTATGTTTTTTTACGGCCAATTATAGATGATCAATAATATCAGTTGTTAGCGTTTTTGTAATTTTAGATTCTATAATAAAGCTTTTTCAATATATCCCAATAAAATGATATTTAATTGGATTTATGTGTTTTTCAAAAAGGCATCATCACAGTTTAGTTTATACTTATAACGACATTCCTGTGGTACGTTGGTTTCAGAATTTCTAAAAAAAAATTTCAGCTTTGTAGTTATTTTATTCTAAATCGTCTATATAGTACGCCCAGTGAAGGATTTCTTATAATACAAAAAAACATAAGGTAACGCATCTACTTAGCATAGAGGCCTAAAGGGATAGAGTATTAGAGGATTTGCAACAGCTTATTTTACATAGAATATTTTGTATAGTATAAAAATAGTTTTATGGTAGTTTTGCAATTTTTATGCAAAAGGTATTAAAAAAACACACCTTTTTTTTTGTTCAGGTGTAATGCTTCTTTCGAACCCCTTGATCTTCATCTAGGTAAGCCTTCTATTTTCGAATCTAAAATATATATATATATTTTATAACAAGGATTCTGTTGTAAAGAGTACTCTGAAAAATTGCGGCAGTAATTTTACGTAACAACAGCACAGATGAAGAAGTTTGCTATTGTCTTTCTTATATATTTCATTAAAACTATGTTATTGTATATAAAATATATTTGGTTATTAATTTAAACCTCTGTGCCATAAGATGAATATAGTAAAATTGTAATAAAATTTACTGATTGGTAATTTTTTTTTATATATCCACAACACAAAAACATAACTGTTTGCAGTTAAGACACGTTAGAACACTTTTACATTCAATTATTAATTTTTTTTACTGCTCTAGTATAATTTCGCGTAAAACGTTGCATAAACGGTAGTGCAGTTGCGAAAAATTCTAAGTAAAACGAAAAAAATAATTAAACCCACAAAGATGACAGGTAACATAGAAGTTATTAGGTATCAAAAATTTCAATTTTTTATAGATGATAAAATTGCATTTTTTAGGCCATAAAGTATGCAAAAATATCCTTTGGATACATTTATTAGACTAAAAGTACTATAGTAAGGCAACTAAAACACAAGCTACAATAGATGAGGACATTTTAGGACCTTTTGTAGGTTTTGCTAAAGAAGAATGCCAAAACAACAGATATTGCATGTTTTTACGTTGATACTACGGCAAAAAGCGATGATGTAGCTAAAAGGGCATGGTTGAGGGGAAAGTTTTCTTTTGGTCGTCAAAATTGCTTAATTTCAAACGGATTCTTTTTTTTTGCAAAGATTTTTATTTTGCAAAGATTCTTTTGATAAAAATACCTAAAATAAAAACTGTTAGTATAAAATTTTTGAATAAAATGTAATAGTTTTTTTAAGATGTAAATCGTATTTTTACGCCATATTTTAAAAAGCGCTGACTAGCCCTGGTCACAAAATTTATATGCTACACCACTGGCAAAAGGATATCAGTAAAACTACGCCTTACTTGTAACCATATACTCTTTTTTGTGCGAATTTTGCAGAAGTTGTATACAAAAGGTGTAACTGGATAGGGGGAATTAACCGGAAGCCCGGGACACTAAAAATAAAATATAACAATAATTTGAGTGACTAAATACTGTACAATTAAAAAACCCGCATTTTACTAAATGTTAATCAGTCAATTTTTTTTTTCATGTACGATAGGGAATTCAACTATACCGATTTATAATTTGCTATTTTGCCCCATGATTGATCTAAAGATACGAACAAAACTCATGTATGTAGCTAACAAATTAACTTTTGCAAAAGTCGTTTTAATAAGTTGACTGTATTAAATAAAAGCGTTCATTACAATAATATCAAAACATAAATGCTAAAATAATAATTGTATTTGTAAAAAGTTTTTTGCGCAATTCAGACGCTTTGTTATTACTTTGTACAGTAAAAAATACGTTAGTATATACTGATGTGCTTTTTTAGCACAGGTTTTTGGCATTGTCTACAAGTATGTCGTAGATACTAATTAATCTATTTGCTAAATAAATATGTTATTATTGTAGGGTTCTTATTTTTTGTTTCTCGGCTGATTTTGGTGTCAATATCTTCTCACTTTAAATAGCCACAAATTATACAAAACTTGCGAATTAGTTTTTAAAAGATTCATTTAATTTTTTATGATGCGAGCAACAAAAAAACAGAAAGCACGATTTATTTCAAGATATGTATAAGTCTAGTAATTAGTAATTTGTCGTGTTCACTGACAGCAATAACTCGGGGTAATATACGTGGGTTTTTTGAAACTACCCAAAATAACGTTACATGTTGATAAGAGAAAAACCACGGCATTCAAGCCTTTGTAAATGTATTTAATTGTATAGTTGAAAACCAACAACTACAATATTGTTTGGGTTTTTAACAATACATGCACACAGCTAAAGTATGGCGAATAATGGTTTTTCCGTATAAGTAAATATTAATATTATGTAATATGCAAATCTAGAGCTCAACTTGTGTAGTTTTAGCATAGATTCACGACTTTTTCATGTAAATGCATTTTTTTTTGTGCCCCCAAAAGTGAGATTTTTACATCCCTAAAATTTATCAAAGACAAAAATGCAAAAAAATGCATAATGCAATCGCATTTACCGGCGCTTCCTATATACAGGACCAGTTATACTTGGGTCAGCGGGGACAACAAGAAAAAGGGGCCGTCAAAATTTACAATGATAAACTGGTACGAAAAAACAAAAGCTATACATGCAAAATTTGTTAACAGTACAGAAAAGCATGTTACACTTTTATTATATGTACTTATGGCAACATTTTGCACACGCTGGTAACTTACAGAACTTTATTTTTTTTTGGTGGCCCCCTGAAAAAGCCGTCCCAGCAAAAATACAAAGAACTAAACATCTACGATAAGTTTATATTTCTTTTTTTTCTTTGCACTTAAAATTACGCCGCTGTACATAAAAGATCGACTAATTACATGGCATCACGACTGTATAGATGCAAATTACGCTTGCGGCACCCCCCCTTGTTTTAAATATCTACGGAACGTAAAATTGCCAATAAAAGCGTTTACGTAGTGTTTTATGTGTAGTGCTAACATTATCTAGTCGCTAAAAATGCAAAAATCGCAGGTGAAGTTTTGTATTAAGGTTATCTTTTATAAAAATGGTAATTCTAGATTTTTATGGACAGGTTTTGTACCTCCACATTTATTATCATTTTTGTTTTGGCAATGTTCTAAGTATTTTTTGCAAAACCTCCGATGTAAAAAGTACAAAAGGCTTGTACACTTGTACCAGAGGATTCATATTTACGTATTTTATGTATACAGTCGATACATCTTTCAAACGATAAATGCAGCTTTCTTTTTAGTTTTGTACACGGTAATGCTAGGATTACATTTTTCAAATTATAAAAAAAACCATTTGTTAACAAATTAAATTTAAAATTTGTTCTATAAATATCGTTTTATCCATGAATATCGCTTTTTTTTAACATAATATACTTGCAAAATATAACTCTGAGTTGGAGATTAAGAATGATTTTTAAGCAAAGAGAAAAAACAGCTTTTATGAACTTAGCTTACAAAAAAACATTTGACCTGGTGTTTTTTGACAAAAAAAAGTTTCACGCAATTGTAGTTGTTATTTTTGTTGCAGAAAAAAACCTCCTGCACTTATAATGTACCGTCATATAATTTGGAGCCAAAAACACGACCAAACCGGTTGCCTTGTATTCTTAATATTTTAAAAAGACCGTTTTTGTCTGCTTTTTAACATAGCTTTGCCAAATGATAATTAAAATATGTTAAACATTTTATTTTCTTTTTATCTATAGCAATACTGCAAATATGTGATAGTTTTGTTTCGAATCCCAAGGTTTTTGTATGTAAATTTTGCGTTTTTATTAAATTTGCTGTAGTGTCAAAATATTTTGATTAATGATACCTACTACGCTATTTAATAATTCCGCATTGCCAGTGTTTACGATTTTTGTTCAATGGGATGACTTTGATATTCTTATATATCTTCTAATTTTCTGTTACATTATATTTTGTAAAGATCGCCTTTTTCGAGCTGTACAACACTTGTAATCTTAATTTAAGAATTTTGTAAATGTTTTCTTTATAATTTCGTGTAAAACACCCAAAAAAAATATTTTGTTTGGGGAATACAAAAATTTTGTTATTTTTAAACAATAAGACCCGGTTATAATAAATAACAAAAAACAATATGAATTTTCGTTGGCAAAGATATTTGGATTAAGTTTGCCCGTAAAAATCCTCGCAAATACAATATTTGTACGTTTAGCCTAACAAGCATGTTAAATATGTAACTATTTACCGAATATGCATTATAGCTCGGTCGAAACAATAAAACGATACAAAAGATTCTTTGCTTGTTAACAACTAAAAATTGATTATTTTTTATAGTGTGCACAGATATAGAGTCATTTTTTTAGTTTATATAGCTATTAACCAAGAATTTTTATACTTGATTAGTGACGTTTAATTTTTTAAAAATTTTATAAAATCTGAAAATATCAACAGATTCGTAATAAATGAATATAAAATAAAAACAAGCATACCTTAAAAAACAAAAACGTTATTGTTGCAATTTAGGATATAGTTAAATGCATCCCTTTTTTTTGCTTGTTTGAAAAATAAATATACGCAATAGAATGCGGTCAAACGTGACAAAAAAACACATTGGTGCACAATGGTTATACAATAAAAGTAATACAAGATACAAAATAAATTTATAAATTTATAAAAATTTATTTTAGACAAAAAATGGCCTTTTTGTAAAGCGTTATTTATATTGATAGAAGTACTCAAGTTTTTTTTAAGAGTTATTATAACAAAATACTACATAATGCATATTTTACTTTGAACGGACTTTTACAGAGTGATTCAGATACATTTTTTAAAAATAAAACATCAAGAAAACTATATTTTAAGCCTTTCCATATATAGCTCTTATACCAAAAAGTCTTTGTGTTATATTCTTTTTTAGCGTTTTCGTGTCTTATTGAGACAACTTTTATTTTTAAATACATTTTTTACATTTTTTACATACATGAAATATGTCTATACATTAATAAAACTATTTTCTATTTCCATTCTTTTAAAAAAAAACTTTCTTATATAATATTTACAAAAATTTTTTTTTTCATTATTAGAAATGATTACTACCGTTTTTCTTGGTTTTTGTTTTTTCAATATCTTAATTTACATAAAAAACGCATACTTAAAAAATTTTGGAGTATTGTTAGAATCTTGAAAATATTTTCAAATATTTTATTTTAATAAAATGTATCAATGATTAAAAAAATATTAAAAATTCATGTTTAAAAAAGATCCTTTGATTTATTTGATATTTCTAGTATGAGTTTATGTTTATTAAAGTTTTTTTTTAATTGCAATTTGCAATGCATATTCTACAAACTTTTAACTGTATTTAAAAAAATATTGCGTTTATTAGGCTATGAAAAAAAAACTAAAAAAACTTTTGCACTTTTTATGGATAGTGTAATGCATGCAATCATACTTTACCATTAAATACAAAAATATCTATTTTTTTTTTATTTCTATGATAAAGCCACAATAGGTTTTTTAAATACATGTAAAAACATAGGGTTTGTTGTTTTAATGCATAAACTACAAATAAATTTTATTTTACAATAAAAATTTATGAGCATTATTGCTAGATACCTTTCATATGTCTAGAACAGTGGCGTACCCAGAAATTTTTGAGCCAGGGGGTAGGCAGTGTTTTTTGGAAAAGTTGCGCTTTAAAGCCTTGTTTTTCAATGTTTTAAAGTTTATAATTTTTTTTAGAAAAAATTTATATTATATGTTTTGTATTCTTAGAATAAAAATACTCTCTGCACTCAAAAAGACCCCCGTAAATTCAGGCGTGATAAATTTTCTTAAGGGCCCCCCCCCCCTCTAACCGCCGCCCCCCCTCGGTACGCGCCTGGTCTAGAATGAACCATTTCTTTTATAAAAATACTTTGCTAAGAAATATATTTAGCATGAAATAAATGGCAATGATATAACGAAGTAATTTTTTCGCTTCCAAATATCGTTTTTTTGAACTTCTTTTTTTATATTTTCATTTTACCGTTTGCTAAAAAAAAAAGTTTTTTGCAGCCGACTAGTAATTTTATCTTCGAATATATACAGCCCATCTTCAAAAGTACACCGTTATATAGAGTTACTTTGTTTTTAAAAATAAAATTATAAAATTAAATCAATCAATTATTCAATTATTCTTTAACGAAATTTATACAGAAAACAGATACTAAAGTAAACACGTTGCATGTTTAAATGCTTTGCTAGTGCATGTAGTACACTCATATCATATCTAATAAAGCTATATGATTAATGTTATACCCATAAATTCTACTGATTTTGTTGTATACTATTTTTATTTTACA
Source organism: Agrenia bidenticulata (assembly GCA_034694785.1). NCBI lineage: Eukaryota > Metazoa > Arthropoda > Collembola > Entomobryomorpha > Isotomidae > Agrenia > Agrenia bidenticulata. Next base: position 21,777 of record JAQFYM010002517.1, read on the forward strand.
AAGTTTTATTATTAATCTTATATATAATCATTTTTTTACGTTATAAGTAAACGCTAGGCCAAAAATAATTCAAAAACGCATTTTATATATTCTCGTATAAAAATCATATATATGCTGTAATGAAGTTTCAAATTTTTTAGTAAACTTTTTTTTCATAAAAAAATACTGTCAATGACAAAAAAAACAACTTTCATAATTTAAGAAACACAATAACTTCATAAATGGAGTTTAAAAAAAAAAGAAAATTCATTCTAGATCATTGGCTAAATGATTTTTTCACCCTCTTTTGTAACTTTTCACCTCATTTTGTAACTTTTCACCCCATTTTTTCACAAAACACCCAATTTGAAAAATCGCGCCTAAAATCATATAAAAATTGGCATTTTTTACCCGAGTATAAATTTTTTTAAAATTTTTTGTTCTACCCAAAAATATACTCATAAGGTGGGAAAAAAAATTTACTTTCGAAAAAGAAAAAGAACAATTAATAAACAAAAATAATGATTATAATGTGTAAAAAACGCAAATGCTTTACGAACAAAATCCAAATAAATGATAAAAGTAATAAATAATTCAACATTTACATTTTATGATTTATCTAAGCCCAAAAAAATTATATCAGATAAAAAAAATATTAAATCTGCAAAATTACACTAAAACTATATAAAATATCAGTTGTAAGTGTAATTAAAAAGAAGAACGCGCAATCAGTCTTTTTGTTTTTTATAGTAAGAAAAATCCTTTTGGCAATATTAAAAAAAGCGTAAAACAAAGCAAAATACTGGAAAAATATTTTTGGACATGCATGGCACATTTTGGATTTGCTTTGTATTTTGTATTAAATCTGCTCGACATATATACGGAAATTTTTTGCACGCAAATATTTTTTTTGCCGATTTTAGTATTAAAGAGCTATACCCAGTATAGTTCTGGGTGTTTTTTTAGCGCACATTAAAGTAATCAAATACTTCTTTACAATATTGTTTATCGTAATACATATAACTACTGATAAGAAAAACAAAACACATAAAAACGTTTATTTTGTGTAGTATGCGACATACGCAAGCATGGTTTCTTAGAAGTTTTGAATTATTACAACGAAAAACTTCGGCCAATATGTCGTTTAAAAATACATGATATAACATCCTTGCTTTGATTTTAAAAAATTACGTTAAACGGCTTGTGTAATTACAAAAGCGTAATATACGTCGAGAAAAAAATTCGCTGTTTTTCAAAGCAAAAAAAATACAAACTACCAGTTTTTGCTAGATATTGTTTGATATCTACTTGTTTGCATTGTGGGAATTATGCGCCGTCGTCATTTATACGTAAAATTTTTACAAAAACACATATTGCTAGGTATTTTTTGCATGCATTTTTAGTATAAATTCTTCATTAATGTTAAGAACTAAA
>JAQFYM010002518.1:0-23189 GCA_034694785.1 Agrenia bidenticulata
AAAAGTTGTCCATTATTATAAGTAATATTCAAGTCTTATATAAATCAAAATATTGTTTGGATATAAATTTAAAATGCATTTATTTGTATAAAATTGTTATTTTTTACATTCGCATATTATAATAAAAATCTTTGTCTAGAAAACAATGGAAAAATAAAACCGTTACGTGCAGAAAATTCCAGCATAATTATTAGCATTCTATTGTAATATTTAGACACTTACCGATAAAAAATAGTTATACTCGCATAAGAGATACAAAAACGCGTTTTTCAATGTTCTTGTTAATGAATTATGTAAATTGTTTATACTCTCATATAATATTTGTAAAAAATATAGTTATTAATACGATTTAAGGCTATATAAAAACAGATGATATGTTTTATTGGGTTAATGGTGTAGTTGTCCGACGTCGTCATCATCACATACCAGATGGGAGTCTGAGACTCGCGCATTGCGAAAATTCTAAATGTCGGATTTAGAGTTGTAAGCAATAAACGATAACGAGCAAAGATCTTGTGTGAAGCGCCCGTTATGGGCGCGCACCCATTATGGGCGCGCACCCATTTTCTAAAAAAGTGTTTTTTTGACCAACTAATTATTATTAAAAATTTTATGTAAAAATAATAATAAATCGATATACATCACTCAAAATAAATACTATACAACGACAAAAGTGTTAAAAATACGAAACTCATTTTTTTTCGCGTTATTTTATTAAAAATTTAATCTTCTTTCCTTAGCAGTAACAAACATTTCAATTATTTCTTGATCGCTTATATCCATATCCCTATGTATTGATAGCATTGCCAATCCATTCAGCCTATTCTCTGTAGTGCTATTTCGCAAATAATTTTTTTTTAATTTTTAATTTAGAAAATGATCTTTCTACATCAATTGTAGTAACTGGGATTACTGCTAATATTGTAAGAAGAATAAAAGTATTTCAAAATAAAACCTATTCGCAAGATAAATAGGAATTTATAGCAGTTTTCGGCAAATCTTCACTAGAGCTGCGCCACTTAGATATCCACAAATCGTATTCCGCCTTAACTAGAGTATCTGTTCTTGGTAAGTCATCTCGATAAAAATCAATTAGATTTATAATATCAAATATAATAGTATTTTTAAGTGCAGTAAATGGTACTAGATGTATAAGGTTGAAAATTTTATCTCTGTGTTGGTCAAACCTGGTTTACGAAGAATCAATGACAGCATCTAAATATGGTTTAAATACGCTCTCTTTATAATACTTCTTTATGCTTGAGCTGATTTATAATTTTCTTAGTTGGTTTCCGCGTATATCTAATGGAAAGTAAATTGCACTATCATTATCTTTCTTCATTTTGCAGCTTCTATATAGAGTCTATCATTTCTCTTGCAATTCTTTTTTTTTAAAATCTTTAAATCATTATACAGAATATCGATCATATCTATCGCAGTAATCAAATCAATCTCTGGATTTTGAAGTGCAATACTTATACCATATGTTTTTGATAAAATATACTTTACTCATGACAATGAGCAAATAAAGTAAAATGAACGAGGATTTGCTAACATATTAAATACATTGATCGATATTTCACTTCCCGAATTTTCATATATTTTTTCTAGAGCATTTAGTATAGGGCCATAAAATTCAATAAATACAAATATCGCCTCGTGTCTAGTCACAAATCTTGTCTCAATCAACCTCTTTAAATTACGATTCTTATATTTGCTTTCATGTTCAAGTATGCAGCTCGTCATAATATCTACTCTTTTAGTTGAATTTTTAATAAAGTTAATGACATCTCCAACTATCGTAAAACACCATTTTATATAGGTTATATCAATTGTATCACTAAGACACAGATTCAAGTTATGGCTTATACAATGGGTATAAAGGGCTTTGGGATGGTCTTTTGAAATTAGTGCCTGAACTCCATTAATATTCCCTTCATCGCCAATGCATCATCATATCCCTTCCATTTGTAAAATTCCTTTATCTAATTCGTATTTATGTAATGCGCTCATTATTGAGCTGCTAAACCTGCTCCAGTACAATTTAAACATGCTTAAATCCTACTAAATCCCCCCGTATAGACTTTGTATCACTAACAGAAGATCGAATCAAAATAGCATACTGCTTTTTTTTTGCTAATGATAAATGTTTGCGTCAGCTAAAACGGAAGAAAATGTGCATTTTATTACTTTTTTAATTATTTTGTGATGTATCAATATTCCGAAATATTCTATAATCTCATTTTATTTTGCAGGCCAGTATATTTGCTATTGCGTTTGCTTTTTAGTAAATTTTCGTGCATTTCTGTATCACCCGCTTTAACTCTGTACCTTAGAATTGCCCTAAAATTTACATCATTCAAAGCACAAGTCTGATCAAATATATCCCAGCGTTCATCATGTCCTCGGCATGCCATATTTTGCTGACCACACATCCGAATAGTTTGCACAATTGGAATCAACTTTTTTCTTGTTTCAGAAATCTTCTGTTTACAATTTTTATCCATTAAAGCTATAATTCTGTGTGATTTTCTGTTTATAAATAAAATATAGCTGTCGAAAAAAATAATTGAATTTTAATGCTTTTGTGACATTTCATGCCTTATTAATATTTCAGAAGCATCCTTATACTTTATTAGAGTTTTTCCATCTAAAACCTCTAAGGTGTAATTTTTTTACACCAATACGCTAAAAACAGCTCAAAACTTACGAAATAGCCCAGATTTAATATGGATATATGCGAGCCAGGGTTATTCGTCTAACCAGGAAAGCTGAAATCTTTTTTTCTGTCGGCCATGCATAATCAAGGAAAAGTTGTACCTTTTTTGTAGAATCCAACAATTTTTTTAACAATTGTATGCTTTTTAATCATCTTTTTTCTCAATGTGTCTGTTTATTTGCCTAATATTAGATGTATAGGGTATTTTACTTGTACTACTATGCACTGGTGCTACTCCAGAATTGTTGATACTTGCACATTCTAGTTAGATCTCTTTCCCAGACACCTCGTCATGCACTGTTCAACGTGCTTATATCATGATTTATGTGGTCTTTTTGTTCCTGGAAGTAAATTTTGCTGTCCATGTCGATGATTTCCTTGCCTGGGTAGATGTTCGATTCAGATCGTGGAAAAGATTTTGTGGCTCGGTCATGTTTCAACTTGTAGAATCTTTCTTTTTAGATATGATCTTAAGTGGTTTTTCTTCATTATAAGTAAATGAAAAAAAAAGTAAATTTAGGAGAAGCAGAAACCCATGTATAAAATAAAGGTGCAATCTCGATCTTAAACCGCCTTAAAACATGCTAAAAATATCGCTTAGATTTTTGTGGTTTTCGTTCGTATACTTGACAGGCAAAATGATTTGTAAATGCAAGTAATTACAAAACCCAAGCAAATAAAATAAGCAAAACGAAGCTAACCTCCTGCAACTAAAAACGTATTTAATCCTTAAATAAGAAAACGCTTAAAGTATTTGGTCACTTATAAAAAGAGAAAAAAAAATTTCAAAGTAATCCTATTGTTAAAAAAACTTTTAAAGCGGTAAAAGCAGAAATAAATTAAGGTTTATAAATACAGGGCCTTCCAATTTGTTAAAATACTTCTTACGTGTCAAAACACATTTGTCGGCTTAAAGAGTGCACCACTTTAGAAATCTAAATATGTGCAGAAGTACTATTTTATTTCTTTTCAAGTCATAAAGTGGGAGCCCCAAAAGACTAACGAAACTTTTGGTCAGCATTTTAAGTGCTCATACATAACACAGTTATGTTTAAAGGCATATTTTTATATATTATATAAACTTTTCGAAAATTAATAAGTATACAATTTTTTTAATTTAAATCGTTTTTATTATTAAATGACATATAGCATAAAGTTGAATCCCTGTTGCAATTTTAAATTACTTTTTCAGGCAGGTTGTTTTTTCTTCGGGCAGTATTATATCATAAAGGTGTGCATTCATTTTCCAAAACGGGATGGACAATTACAAACATCAATATTTGCTAGAAAAAAAGCATGTTATGTGTATAAATGCACTTAACGCTTCTTTGTAGTGTGCGCCGTTTTACGTATAATGGCTAACAATAAAATTGCTACAAAACACGGGTTTTAACAAAAAACTGATAATAAAATACCACAAAGCTAACACAACCTTGTATAAAACACAAAAAAAACATTAAAGCTTATAGTTTCATTACATATTTATCCCGTAAATATTTTTTTTACTAACAAGGGGGGGGGGCGGCGGCTTAAGCCCCTTCTAGCCCCCCTCCTACGCCACTGTGTGTTATTATTATATTTTTTGAGTAAAAAAATGTATAAGCTTGTTTATGCGCAGCAAAACCCGGTGTTATTTAATAGATTATAGTGATATCATTTGTAGTATAATATATCATTATATAAAAATATGCACAAAAAAATTATTTATTTTTAGTTGTTAAGAATTCTACGGTTTGTATCTCGACATACGTTCCCGAGATCCCGGGACACTATTTTTTTGTTGGGGGTTAAATTTCCCGGGATAATATATCTCGGGATAATGACATCTCTAATATTGACGTACGCTACATCTGTTTTGTGAATAAAAAGTTAAAATTTTAAAGATGCAAATTTAAATATTTAACCTAGTAGAAGTATCAAAAATCTTACGGGTTTACTTAAATATATATTTTCAATAATATGTACAAAAAAAAACGCAAATATTTAGATACGAATAAAATAGAAACGTTTTCTAGATGTAGAGATGATGAAAAACTCTTTGGCAATTTTAATCAGAAACAAAAAAAAAAAAAGTCTTTTTTTTTGTATTTTTACCCCTACTTTATAAAAAATTTGTGTGAGCCAGGTTCAGATTTACAATACTCTAGAGATTGAACTACCTTTTTTTTTGTTTTGCTATAGCTTTCTGATTTATAAGACTTATTTTTGGAAGGCTTGTGTATTTCAAAATATTTGTTATTGTACAAAAGCAAAAAAAATATGTTTTTTTTTTATTAAATTGCAACGTATGTTTTTTTATGGTTTTTTCATGCCAGTTGACACTAAATATTATTCACGTTTGTCATGTTTGCATGTATTACACCGCGAAATGACGTATTTAAAGAGTTTTACAACAAAATAGTGTAAGCAATATTTCTGTATAAACAACTGAACCAACTATCATTTACATACCCTTGTATACTTAGGTTATAAAATGCAAAGTACATGATCTATAATATTCATTTAAACGGCAATAAACGACACCGTACCTTGCATATAATTTATATGTTTAAATTACAATCGCCTTCTGTTCTATAATAGACCTAACAGCCCGCATTGCTGTTTTTTTTTGTATGGAGTACTTAGAATTGTCAATATTACATATAAATGCAGTTTTTTTTGCTGTTTAATGCGAGTTACTGCAAAGTAGCATATTAAAATAATAAAATATGTTATTTGCTTACGGAGATTATGAAAACAATACAAGACAAAAATAGGCAAATCTAATATGCAAAAATACCTTTTGTGCATTTTTTTAATTTGTAAGGGCTGACTGTTTCTTCTAACATAGTTAGGGCCGGCACTTTTGGTAGATTTTTACAAGAATACAAAATAAATAAAGAAAGAAAATAACAATTAAAAGAACAAATATGTGATTCGATTACATGGGTCTAAGAAGACTGTAATTGAGATTTTTTGCGTGGCACATTTTAAATACATTATAGGTAGTGAATGGCCGTTTTTGAATAGGTGTATTAAAAATAAAAATCTACCCGAGTAAAAGAAGATAATTGAATATATCATAATACAGGACGATGCGATTATTTAACTGCAAAATTGCCCCCTAACTGCAATTACCTAAGACACCCCAACATATTTCGCCTCAAATGCAAAATACAATTATAAGTAATTACATTAACTTTACTGTTACTAGTAATTCTTATGTATGTACTGTACGCGTTACAGTAAATGCTTTTTATACATTTTTAGCAATAAAAATTTTACACGTGCTAAGTTAATTAGAAGAAAAACACATAATTTAATTAAATAAGTTTACCCTGCCCTAATTAATTTATATAAGTAAAATTTTGCAGACTTACAAATGAGTAAAAAAAGAACACAAGAGAACTTCGTACACCCTTCGAGAAAAGCGAGATGTTGTTAGAATATATTAAGTCGTTAATGTCTCAACAAAAACTTGCATAAAAATATAATAAAGACGTGAACATGATCCGACATATCTTTAAAAATAAAGTTTTATTTGACTTTACATTCTGATAATCCCATTTTACATACTTTCTTAATAAAAACGCAAACTAAAACCAAAAAAAAAAAATGCTATTTATATAGACGGACGTAAAAGTTGCGCATGTTCGGTGCAAAAGTGTGTAACTATTTGATTTATGCTTTGGCCAGAAATTTTAAAACCTTATATTTATCATGCAAAGTGAATATAGATTTTTACTACATACGTGAATTAAAACAGAAAAATAGTGTAGTTTTAATAAGTGTCTAAAGAGAATCTTAATCAGCAGATCATAGCAAGATAAGCCATATTTTTTACAGAATTTAATTTAGTTAAAAAAGATTATGATGTAAAAGATATATACGACCTTGATGGAACAGGGCTCTTTTTACGAAAAAGGGATAAGACCACATATTAAGTATCGCCTGATGACGAGAAACGTAGACAAGAAAAAGACATGAATATCATTGGTTTTATGTTCTAATGACTTTGGAGACGAGTTTTGCCCATTATAATCAAGAAAGTTTAAACCCTAGAGATGGAAAAATTGTACCCAAAATTAGATTTAACCTAAAGTATACAGCTAAAAGATGCTCTTGGTTAACCCGTATTATATTTTTAAAGCATTTAGATAATATTAATATCCAAATGATTGCTGACGGAAGAAATATCTTTTCTACTTATAGATAATCTAGTGATCACATAATACAAGAACTGTAAACATCAAACTTATCTTCTTTCCTCTTCACTCTACTACAATACTTTAACCATTAGATCTCGGCATCATATGTGCCTTCAAAGGAAAATATAAAGAATATCTTACGATTTTTGTGAGGATCTAATGCTCGACGCAAAAAGAGACTTAAAAAATGCCTTCAGACAGATATCATTAAACAAAGTATGTTTTTGGATTAGAAAGTTGATGAATAAAATGACGAAATCAACATATAGCGATTGCTGAAATAAGTTGTATAAAATGAAAGAAAGTTCTTTTATGATAATAAAAACAAAATGAATGAGTAAGATCGAGCCATGGAAAAATATGACAAAGAAATCAAATTCTTAGATTATTTAATAATGATATTGAAGAAGTTTACAAAATGAAATGAAATGGTACCATATTCTAACAAATTATTCTATCATATTAATGAAACACGAAAGTATTAAAGTGCAAAAGCTAACGAATATGTACTATGTTCTTATTACATATTCTAATATAGCCGGTTAAAAAACATAAGCATAAAAATACATAAATGATTTCTTAAGCGCTATATATGTTTTGTTATTTAAGTCATTTTATTTACAACTTATAAACGGAAATACCATATTTTTGTCAATGTAAACAAATTAGAAATCATGTATTTTTATAGCCCCAAAGGTGTCTAAAAAATCACATACGACTGTATAATAAATTTTGATCAAGATATATACGTTATAGTAAAAGATAGATTACCTTGTAAAATAAGTGTTCAGAAAAATCTCATTACAGTTATCGCACCATAGTATCTAATGACCCTTGGTTAAAATTAAAAATTTTTACCATGGTTTTGAATTTTACCATGGTAGACTTTTGTGCTGAAAAATATCTTTTTTTGAACTGCTATTACTAATGTGTAACCATTGTAGATTTTTTTTTCAATCTAAAGACTTTGGAATGTTTTTACTTTTTTTTTATAAATTCTTGTAATGATACATAAAAGATGTACATATAAAAATCAATTTAATATGTTGAAGTACACAACAGTGAAAAGGTACGCAATTAAATTGCAGGAAATATAAATAATGCGGACATTTTATAGTCGGTATAGAAAGAGAAAGCAAAGAGGCAAAATTACAATTTTCGGGAGACACGGCTCGGATATACAAAAACACGCTGCTCGGGGTTATTGGTAAAACATTCATCTTACAAAAAAAGATGGTAAAGGCCAGATAAAATGGATTTTAATCAAAAAGAAAATAGCTGTAATACTAGCAGGAAATAGTTACTAGAAGACTCGTGGTGCAAAATAAAAAATAAATAATGGTACGGTAATACAAACCAAAAGAAGAAAAAAAGCAAAAGAAGGTAACTAAAGATGAAGGGCACATGAACATGATATTACATTATTTGCTAAAAAGACAAAGTAATGAATGATTAATTACACATACAGAAACCCAATGACAAATTCAATCGTGGATAAGGACATAAATAATATAAAAGCAGAAATATTGACATTTAAAAGTAGTAGCGAGTTAAAAATGATTTACTAACAATATTCAAATTATAACATTAAAATCAGTGTTTTTTATATAAGTTCGTTTCTTATATTAGATTCTTTTATATAACACAAACCGTGAAAATAATTCTATAAAAAATGTGTTTTCCATGCTCTAATAAATACATTAGATTCGCAAATTTTGCTTTATTGCGCCAATGCTACACTCAAGTTACCTCTTTTAGAAGGCACAATTCTTTTTCACCCCCTTTCGTAATTTTTTACCCCCTTTTTGTAAAAACACCTAAATTATAAAGTCGCGCCCAAAAAAACCTATAAAAATTAGCATCTTTCATCCCGGTATAGATTTTTTAATTTTGTACACAGATTTTTTTAAAAAAAAAGAAAAAAAAATAACAAAATAAAAAAAGAGAAGAAATTAACAAAAAAAAATAGTAATAAACTGTATTAACTGCTAATTCATATTAAATCAAAAAAAAAAAATCACAAGAATAAGTAAAAAAAAACATATAAATTATATTTTCTTAAATCTTAAACAAGTAGATTAAAAATTTAAAAAAAAATAAAATAAAAGCTATATTAACATAAACTATACACTTTAGCGGTGTAAATTCAGCGTAAATTTTGCAACGTAAAAAGTCAATAACAGATTAATTTATCTTTGTATAATGAAAAAGTTATTGGCGCTTAGAACAACACTTAAACCCTTATCTATCACTGATGCAATGCACGTAATATACGTGTTGTAATAATATTTTATATACTGCAGTTGGTAAGCTATTCTATAAACTTCTATGTGCGTTTTTTTTATTTCTTGTTGTTAAGTTTATTATTATTTCTGTAGCTAAAAACACATTTTTATGCAGGTACACCTTGTAAACTAGTTGTTTGTTGTAGCTTAATATAATATGGCGCTTTTACAACAGGGCAGTGTTGTAACCGAAGAAAAAGCGAATTTCAGAAAAATCAGTCGTATGACTTACTGAAATGTGTTTTAAGCAAGCGCTTTATCGATAAACGCTTAGGAATAATCTGAGATGAATATAAGTCTAGGATAAACAAAAAATGTAAAATGTAGGTTTTACAACTACTCTGCATCAGGTCTTTGCTATAAATAAGCTAGTAATTTTGTGTGCAGTGTTTTATTAATACACCAAAAAAGTAAGGAATAAGAAAAAAGTTTTTTTTTGCAAAACCTACTACTTACTTGTAACTACTTTGATAAGAAATATTTTTCGTAAATTTTTTTGTTATCTAAAACTGCCCTGTAGGCCGTAAGTAAAATTTACATATTTTTGTGCTTTTATGTTTATAACTTTGGCTATTTTTGTCTTCATTTTTTTCTCAGTAGGATTGATTTATTTTCGCTCGAGACAAATACTTATTGATATATATATTGAATTTATACATTTTGCTGTAACCTTATGGTCAAAAAAACCTAGCATTAAAAAGGCTCAATTTGATGTTTTTTTTTAGTTTGCTTATATTATGTATATTCTGCTCTTTTCTTTTTGGCAAGCAAAAATAGATTAAGCAAAAGCTTTACTTATTCTTGTATGTTTTGCTTATTGATTTATCATGAAATTGACCGTTCATTACAGTATATTACTATTTTTATTTTTTTGTTAAATTCTCCTCATTTTTATTTTGTAATATTTTCTCACTTTTTTTAAATGGATCTATGGTCAAAATTAAACAATTTAAAAAAGCACTACCCGGGTATAAAATGCCAATTTTGATATGTTTTTTGGGCTGACTTTTCAATTTTGGTGTTTATTAGAAAAGAGGGTGTAAAATCACAAAAGGGTGTATAAAATGACAAAATAGAGTGCGATCGGTATTCGCGTCCTTCTTAGAAGAATACATCCTAGTAAACATAAAATCCTCAGGTGAAGTTACTGATTAGAATACAGTAAAAAATGTAACCGATGTCCGCTATACACTGTCATCAATGATATGCGATATGTGACCCAGTCATTTGCTTGGGAATTTCGGCAATTGTGTAAATAGAGGAATACAAAAAAGGGGTGCTGCAATTTTTTTTTTGCATAATTCGAGATGGAAAAAATTGCAGTAGATGCAAAATTATTTGGAAATTTTAAAAAAAAAAGTTTTTTTGTCTTAGGCTCTATTTTAGGAAGATTTAACCCGTAAAAAAAGATTCCCCTAAAACTCAGAACACAAAATTTTGTAAAAAACTAGAGCAGTGCTGCAGCACCCCAAAACCCTCTTAAATACGCAACTGGTAGTTAATAGTTGAAATAATTATGACTGCACACATAAAATGGTGTAATCATGAATTTTACGTTCTCGGTTAGGCTACCAGCCAGTAATAACTCCACTGAATGATATGAAAGCCGCTTTATAAATTTACCACGTACAGTTAATGAATGTTGAATTGTAAAAGGCGTACCATCGACTGATAAGACGCATTCCTGTCATCTCGGAATACACTTGCAAGCCTTTGAATAGTATAAAAATTTCTCTATGGATGGTAAGAAAATTACTAAATCATATTTTCTGTCTAAACACAGTGGGCCTTTTAATTACATTTGTTTATAGAGTGCGTCGAACAGCCAAATTTTTAAGCACTGCCTCGAAAGGTAAATTTTCTAGTCACAATATACAGATAAATTAGAAGATTCATTGTAATATAATATCTCAAAACATATGAATATGATATACAGTTAAAAGCATTTTTAATTGGTTCGGCTTACACGCAAATCGTTGTATTGGTGTAAACTTGAATTGTAACTTAAATTACTTTTCTTTTTTTTCATTACAAAAAGATATCGTCTTTTGTTAAGAATTTTGCTGTATAAAACAGTATAAAAATTTTTCTGCGTTAAAAAATATACCATTGTAAACAATACATCAATATCTGTACTCATATACTTAAGAGTAAAACAATAGTTACGTTATACCATGTAAAGAAATTCGTGTTTTGTTTTGTGTCCATCGACGATATGCAAAATCTCATACGATAAAAATAATACTTGAAAAACCGGGTATAAAAACCACACGCTCTGTTGTAGCAAATTATATAAAAATATAAAAACTCTTTTTTTACTATGAAATATACCAAAAATGGTATATTGCGTTAAAAAAATGCCATATGGTTATCTTGATACAGTCTCTTACCCTTTTTAATGATTAACTGATTTTTTTTCATTTTTTTGCGTCGGCGCAAATAAAAAAAAATCGTAGTTTGATGCGCTAAATATTTACGCTTTATTTTTTAAGTCTGTACCAAGAAGCGGTAATTCTCTTATGTAAAATGTAAAAGCCAGGCTAGTTATTTTCTCTTTTTCAATAATTGTATGAATTATAATTTATTTAAATACATGCCAAAAAAAAGCATTTGCACGCCGTATATACAGTTGGCGATTTTAAGTTGGGTTAAAAGCGGGACAAGGACGGAGCATCCACCCCGGTCTCACACAAAAGTAATACACAAAAGCACAGTACTGTAAAAAAATTAAACTTAAAATAGTTTTATCATACTATAGAATTAATTTTTGTAAAAAGCAAATTCGTAGCTGTTAAAAAAATTTTAGTTACGATAACACTTTTTACATCTCTTTTATTTTATATTTCATGTAGTAAAAAATACGAACCGTTAGCTTCCTGTAGTTTGTGTTATATATTTGGCATATTACTTTATAGAGTAGAGAAATTCTGGTTAGTTTTAACGCCGTAAAATGCATCAAAAAAGTAATCTTTTCTCATATTGCGTACGTATCATGTAGAAAACGTTTTGTGAAAAACAAGTTAGATTGTATTTTTACGCGACATTATCTTACGGGTTTTTTATTTCTTTTAAGTATGATTGAACGTGTCTTTTATAATAAAAAAGACCTGCTTCTGGGTTTTTGTTATGTCCTAATGTTTGTCGATGTATCGTATACGTACACTGTGTCTCGTCACTTAATGTGTAGTTTTTACGTTTATGTAACAAAAATGCAACTCAGAAAGTTGTTATTAGGAATCAAAACAATGTGTTGTTTTTCATTTTTCATAAAAAAATTTAACTGTTGTAGGTGCGCATTATAAAATGATATGGAATCTGTTTGTTGTTGTTTTTAGATTTTTGTTTTTAAGAAATTTGTGTTTTTTTTCACTAGGTGGCTTTGGGAAAATTTTTACATAAACTGCATGCTTAGGGATAAAATGACCTTCTAAAAATTGTACAAAAAAAGAAAAACATTATACACGATTATCTTATACTACCTATAGTTCTCTTTAAGAAATCCTCTAAGTAAAAAGGAAATGAACATGGCTAAATAAACTAACTATTTTCATATACAAAAAACTACACTACGGCATAAATTTACGGTACTTTTAGCAAGGAAAACGCTGTAGATAAAAACATGTGTATAGATGCTTTTTTAAACAAAGACTAATGCGTAAAAAATTTCATGTATACAGGAATTAGGTAGTGATGTATCCGTAAACCCTATAAAAACGTATCCAGTAACAGCAAATGCAAAAAATAACTTGCATAAGACATATTTCTTGTGTTTGCTGGAACTATTCTCGGTTTTTGACAGTGTTTTTGTTTATTATATAGTTCCGTATACTATGAACAGCAAGAAAATTTTCTTGTAAGCTTCTTTACAAAAAAAAAGCATTATTGTATAGTTTTTAATACTCTACAAGCTTTTGTAAATTTAAACATTTCGAGTATAATTTTAGTAGCGATATAAAGATTTACCAGGGCATATGTTTATCCGAATACCCACTTTACCAATAACCAACTATGTATAAGTTCAAAAAATCATAGTTTATTTTAAAAGAGAATTTTGCATGTTTACAAGTGCTGATTACGATTTTTTTATTTGTATTTAATTATGCAGAGATGAGATAATTTACAACAATATCTTGCTCAAATAATAAGAGAAGGATAGAACATCTGTGTAAAGTTGTGCGTTAATCTATTAATGCTTTTCCGTCAAAATGCTTTTCTACGCCAAATATATATTTTTAATATAGTATAAACTTTAATATACCCAGAATCTGCAAAAATCTGCTACGAGTACAAGTAAAAGTAAAATTATTTTTATAAAACAGCAACGAAATCTCAAAACATAATTTATATTAAGAAAGCCTAAAGACATAAAAAAAAACCTGACGCAAAAAGCGAACAAAAAGTTGTATACTCTTTTAATAGTTGACATCTATGTTTAGTACTTTTACAGCATTAGGGGTGTTTGCGCTTATGTTTGTATAAAAAAAAATGTTTAAGCAATTTTACGAACAAGGAATACCCGTTTATCTTGATTAAAAAAAGAATTTATACTTATTATATATATTCGTATTTTAAACAACATAAAAAAATTTGAGCCTTTTCTGCAAGGAAATATTCTTTTACGACAAATGTAAAATGAACCGTATTTCCTTTCTTATAGCATACTAGAAAGTTACATAACAAATTTTTTTCTTGCCTGCATAATATATGGCTTTTTACTATTTTATTTCATTTTTGTATTTTTTTCAATGACATCTCTTTTTTTTAAGCCGTTTTTAAATTTCGTGTTTTTTAGATGTTAAATGTGTATCCATTAGCGATTTGGCAATGTTTTGTACATGGTTTGCGTTATTCGCGTGGCTACAAATTTTTCTTATAACTGTATAAATTGTAATACAAATTATATAAGCCGACATTGATATGTATTCTTCGTTTTTATACGTCTTTACAAATACCATTTTAGCAAAAAGTATTAATGCAACGTATCCGAAAAAAACTTATTTGCATTGAAAATGCAGAAAAAAACTGCCTATACGGTTCTCGAAAAAGGATTTTAATCGATAACTATTAGATTGGAATACAACAAAGAACACAGCTACTAAGGTAAAACATAAAAGGTTTACATCTTAACACAAATTTTTCATTTATGTGTACTAACGTTATTAAAAGTTTCGCAAAAGATTCCGTAACATAATACCAATTATAAACGCTGTTTCTTTGCGAAAACCTTACTTTAAATTACATTTTTTATATATTTTACTACGTCTTCTACCTCACCTTACTTTGTTCAAAGGTGTAAAACATTTATCAAATATGTATTAAAAACGAATCTTTTAATGTCTAGGAATATATTTAAATATAAAAAAAAACAACCGTCTATTTGCAAAGTACCGTTAAAACTGTCTTTTTTTGTAAAATAAGTATTAATTTCAATTTTTTTCTAAAATAAACAAGAAGCTTAATAAAATACAAAAAACTGTATATAAATATAAACGGATTAATATAACAAGAATTACGGTTCTTTTATTGTATTAATACTTTTTATAGTTTAACAAATCATTTATCTTTAAAACAATTTGAGACAAAAAGCGGTTCTCTTGCATTAACGACATAAAAAAACGTATATTTTTTGCCTCTCTTTTGCAAAAAAACATAAAAAAGGTTTTTATAGCTTTTGTTTTTATAAAGCACATGCATACTTTTTTTTGTTCTTGTCACCAAAGTTTTGCTAGAAACATTTATTACCCGTTAATCGACATTGCGTTTTTATGTCCAGATCGCATGAGAAAAAAACTGTTTACTTTGAATAAATTATATTTGCCGCTGACTATGCATATTTAATTTGTTTAATGATAAAAGTAAAGTATCACCTAGAAAGACTTTATAATGTGTATTTATATTCTACTCATTGTTTTTGTAAGTAAAAAAATCAAACGGTATATCGGTTACACATATTCCACGCATAATAACAACGATAAATAAAACTTATATATAATACAAGAGAAAAAGCAAAACTAAACTTTATAATAAAACAAAATTCCAAAAACTTGCAAAAATGACTGTATTTTTACTTTATAAAACATACCTATGCTTTTTTGATGTTTTTGCCGTTGCAAAGCAGAATTCGCTTCGCGTCGCAAAAATCAGAAAAAAAAAGTTATTTTTTCTTAAAGAAAAATGGATTGAACGGAATAAAAAATGCTACATTACTACTTTAGTCTAAAAAAATACAGAGAAACCATAAATCTACAACAAAAATTTATTATTTTTTTTTCTAACAATTCCGATAGATCTTCCAGCTTTATCTGTAATTTACTGAATTGATCGGTTCGAATATAATAAACAATATTTTAACTCCTGAGGGAATAAATCCGGAAACGCAAAAAATAGCTTTAAATCGTCAAAACCATTAGAAACAACAACAAAAACAATAATTTTTTGTGCAGAATTTTCAAAAATTAAAAAAAAATTTCTTTTATGGAAAAAAATCGAAATTTTAAAAAGCCAAATTTTAACTTGTTTTAATTAATATGTCCTCTTGTTATTATTTTTTGATGATACGTTTTATGTATTTTTTCTGCAAGTATTATTTTTTTTTTCCCATCCGGAAATACTAAAAAAATGTCTTTTCTTTTGATATTCCCCCAGGAGTAAAGGTAAGTTTTTTTTTTCAGTAAAACATGGTGCATACTTGTTTTAGAAAAAAAAAACTACACTTAAGTTTGTTAGATGTTGTATATATGTACTATACGGCTGTTTGCTGACATATCACTACATATTTGCACTACACATTTATTTTTTACGTATATGCACGCTTTAACGATGTGGCTGCATTTAATGCATGCTTACACGTTTAAAACATGCATAAAAAACGCAGAAAATCGTGTATATATAAGCAACATCCTTGTGGGTTGGTTTATATAATGAAAAAGACAATTCACTATGGGTTTGCTAAAAAAAAAAAATATGCTAAATTATTTGATCAAGATAATACGAACATATAAAACATTTACAAATAGAAAAAAAACATATATTAAACACAGATACGATTCAAAAAACTTTTAATGTATGTATTTTTGTGTTTTTTTATGTTTTTTTTAATTTTCTGAAAGCATCATGTAAAACATATTATGTGGACGGTCAAAGTAAAAAAGCAGATTTTGCAAATAAATAAACATATTTGTAACGAAGTAATAAAACTAAAACGAAAATACTGAACACACGTAAAAATATAAAAATACTGCATAAAAAAATATATCAAGGCTAATATTTAAAGATTTGTCTAAATTTACGAGTTTTTGTTTATGATCAAATTATTATTAAAAAAGATGTTTGTAATATACCAACTCTGTACCAGTTGCCTACATGTACTGCAAAGTCTGTAATTGTGCATATATGTCGGTTTAAAAACGAAAACTGGATCGTTAGTAAATTTTGACTACAAACACAAAATAAATTTTTTTTGCAAGGTTTTTTATGTCTGTTTGGCGCCTAAAAACGTGTTTTGCGTATTTTCCCCTGTTGGTCTGTAGACAAAAAACCAATATTAAACGTTTTCAAGCATTTTAAAAAGATTCGCGAAGTAGATGTTAAGAACGCGCTAAAAATAATATTTGGTAAAATCCAAGAGACCTTTGAATGTTACTTCGCACTTACTTTGCGTAATAATAATCAAATAAACATAGTTATAAGATGAGTTTTGTGTTGTGCTACATTTTTTTTCAACTTGTTTTATATGTAACGATGCCATTACAGTGTTGTGCGACGAAATAAATTTAAAGCTATTTTGCTATTAGTTTTACATATTTTTATAGTTTTATGTTCGTTTCGAGGACATCATTAGGCATTTTTTTACATGTAAAAGTATTATAAAATTACTTTTGTTTTTTGTAGAAACAAAGCCATCGTATTTGCTGATATACATTGTGTATCGAACATAATCTGAAGAAATTCAGCGCAATATAAAATTTTGTTTTTTTATATGATTAATATAAAAAGGCCGTACTTATCTTACTTTGGTAGTAAAAATAGGCAAAAACATTTTTAAATATTCTTTTTATTAGCAAATAATCAAAAAAAAGATAATCGTCCTTTTTTTACTTTTTATTATTTTATTTCAAGTTGTTATTTCCTATGCCCATATAGAAACGGCATTTTTTTCCGCCTAACTCCCCTCTCCAAAAAAATTAGCAATTAACCACTGCGTATTTACTGTTAAAATTCTTTTTATTTTTATATTTGTTGCTATTAGACAAAAAAGAATTAAATATTTGCTTTTATAATTTTTTTAATTACTTATTCTGCATTATTTCTAAAAACAAACAACAGAGACCAATATAGCTTTGAATCTCATGCATTTATACACAAGCTGTACATTATAACTATATATATGTAAACATACTTACGACATTGAATTAATGATAAAAAAGTGACGTTACATATCATATAGTTATACCCTAGCCTATCCTTTTTGCTATAAAGCTTTTGTTTTTCCGACATGTATTTTGTCTTTTGTAGTTTTCGGAGTTATTTCGTATCCTATAACTCTATAGATATCCGTAATTAAACCTCGTCTAATAAATTATTTATCCATTTTTTTCATTTTTTAATTGTTTTCCAAAATACAAAAGAGTATTTAACTCATGCAAGTCATACTTGGACTTTGATTTGACTTCATAACATTGAATTACATGAGCTTGTTTTGTTTTAGTTGTAAAATAATTTTGTTTATCTGTGTCTCAGTTCTATCTGACGACATGTGATTAATAGTTATATTGTAAATTTGACAATACGGGTACAGTCTATATACGTAATTTCTTTATTATGTTGAATACCAAGTTATGATTTTAAATGTGAATTTTGACTTCATAAATAGTTTGACAGACTTTTAAAAATCAGAATCCGAATTTATTATTTTAATGTAAAAATTACATATAAATAGATTGCAATTTCGCCTTATTTGTAGTCCTTATTGTTTTTGTGTCAAGTCGAAAGTAATTGCTGTTTTGTAAAAGTAGGAGTACAAAAATATTTTTTGCTGTATAATAGATATTATTTAATTCTGTAATTTTTCACATCATAGATTTATTTATTTTATTGTTTAACATATAGGGAGATATTTAAGTATTTGGAAAGTTATAAAATGCTGAACTAAACACTGGCATGTAAACTAACAGTTTTTTCAAACAAAACTTTTTTTTAAACTATACAACGCAATGTCAAGTAAATTTGCAAATTTATGGCCAAAATTATTAAAAAAAGGTATTTTTTTTTGCTAATATACTTCTTCACTGAAAAAATCAAAAAGGCATTTATGCTCAAATGTATACAATAAAAAGACTTTTATCTGCGTAAAAAAAAATCAATATATATGTGTCAGTATAAATAACATTTTTCCCCATGACACATTTATGTCAATGGCGTAGGTAGGATTTTTTTTGTAATGGGATTTTGGCATAAAAGCGGTAAAAAAAATTGTTAATTATTGTGTTTAACCAGGCTGCAAAAAAAAAAAGGATTTTTCTTTTAAAATACTAAAAATACTAAGTAAGAATATATATACTGTTTTTAACACATTTTAAATAATGTTTTTTTTGGATGAAATGTCTCTTTTTTTTCCACTCCCTTCCCATTTAAACATAAAAAATGCAAAAAAAAATGAAAGATACCAACCCGAGTAATAAAATATTTACTGTGAGAATTATGGCCTTAGAATTACCTATAAGCATCTTACAATGAAATCGTTTTTTCCGTAGCTTGTCTGTTTTGTAGTAGCTTTGAACGCGAAAAAATGTGCTTACTATAAGAAGATAATAATATAGTGTTTAACATATGAAAAAAAAACCCATCGTTCATTAAAAGCTCTGGTTATTTGTCACCACAACAAGCAACATCAAGTCATATGGAAGTAATACAGTATCTTGAAATCACTACTTGATATCAAAAAATCTTTCAAAAAATAACATTACGCTAGATAATATATTTGCATTTAGTCTCACTTTAATTTTTTTACACATTTTTTGCAAATTACATTAAATAATAAGAATATTGTCGTTTGCGTCTATTCTTTTATTATATTTTGTTTATAGTGGTCTATTTATAGTTAATTTTTGAATGAGCCTAATCTTACACAATAATTTTTCTAACAGGGGCCGTTAAACATAATTCTTACTACCTAAAAACCTAAAAAACCTTCTAACACTTCCCATTTTTTGTTATTTTATAACAAACTAAGTTTGAAAAGGGCATATTTTATGCATATACTAGAAATACTATTTTCTTAGAAAAAAAGTGGCATTTTTATACTATTATGTAAGACTAGTTAAAAATTTGAAAAATAATATTTGTGACAGCCTGTGTATAATTTTTTTTTACGTGTAAAAAACTAAAATATTTATAATATAGGATTTTTAAACAAAAAATTATTTGCAAAAAAGACACACCCTCTCATTCAAAATGCTAAAAAATTCATTGTGTGGGTATAGTCTAGACGATGAATTTGCTTGATATCTTGTCTTATTTGTAAGATCCTTGAGACCCTTAAATGCAGATGAACACGGATCAACCCCCAAAAACAAACTAATGATAAAAGAAGAAACAAAGCAAGCTTAATCCAGGGTTAAAGTGCACTATAGCACCCACAAAAAAACATAGATTAACTATGCATTTTTTACAAGAAAGGACAGATAAAAAACAATAATAGGTCCATATATTACGAAAAACAACAAAAAAAAAATTCCGAAAAAATTACGATAAAAGCGAACACAAACATAATTAAAACTGCACCAAAAGACACATAAGAACATATGCAAATAAAGATACCAGATATTATAGAAAATAGTGAAAATTATGAATCTGGGTAAAACAAAAAAAAAGGGGTTTACTAGTATATTGAGGTTAGGGTGGGATACGGTTGGTCAGTGTTAGGGATAGGAATAAGGTTGGGGTTAGGGGTGTGGTTAGGGTAAGGGTATGTGAGTCACATAAAAAAATATTGGTGTTACAATGAATTTTAATAGCAGATAAGTTTTTTTTATTGCAATAATTTCCTAAAATGGTAATATATAAAAATTTATTTATTCTGTTATAAAAAAGCAAACTATTGATATTTACACAATGTTCAAGCAATTTTAACCACAAAGGTACTTATTATTGTTTGGATTTAGTGCAAAAGATTCTACATCCAGTAGAAATCCCAAATTTGCATGTATTTATTATTTCGGTCGAACAATTTTGCAAGGAAATTAATATAAAAAAGAAAGTCACAAGAGGATCTAAAAACAACCGGAAATCATCAAATGAAACAAACATTTTGATTAAAATGAATCAAATGACATTAGAAGTATTATCAATATGTCGACGTCTCTAAAATAACAATTCTTAAGACGGGAGTGACTCTTATGTTTACAATCTGCGTTTTACAAACACTATATACAGAAACAGGTAGAATAAACTGAAGGCAAGTTAGTAACAATAAACATGTATTTGCGCACAGTCCAATCCTTAGCAGATATGTCAAAGTAAACAATGTTCATGCAATTTAGGTAATTAAGACAGTAAATCGCAAGACATGTCAGCAAGATTTTTTTTGTACATCCAAAAATGAAACGAATACGAACTACGGACACGACCGACGCAAAAAAATTTTACGATGTTAAACCCTGACAACTGAACGTGCAATAGATAATAAAAAAAAACTAAATGATTGTGTAGGTTTCTTTGCATAAGAAAATGGTTGCAGTTCCAAGAGCTAATGAGAAAGAATAATATTAAATTTCTTTTTAATGTATGGATATCGTACTGCCCTTAAACAGCACTTGATTTTTAAATCATATACCAGAATCATTTTTTGATACCATAGAATTCTGTTTTAAAACAACTTTTCAAAATACTTACTTTTTTTTGATGAATCACCAGATGCTCAAAAACAAAAAAAAAATGTTAACATGTTTGCACGGGTCGTAATAAATAAAAAAATATACATAACCATTTCATAGTTAAACTGTGGACGTAATAGTTATCAATTCAAAATAAAATAACAAGTAAAATAAGTAGCCTAGCTGTGAAAGACGGCATATAATTGCAACAAAAAACACAATTTTACAATTATAGTAAGTGTAAAGGCGCGTATTGCCTTAATGCGCTAAAACTCAATTTTAGTTATAAAAAGAAGTCGCTCACATTACATTTTTATGCCACGGAATGCATAATTTTGCTAAACCAGAAAGAAACAATGGCAAAAATTAAATGAATTTGACAAATTATTTTAAGCATGATCACGAGTTTTTTAACATTTAAGTACGCTTATGCGAGTCTTTTACTTAAAAAACATACTGTTCTTTTAAACTCAGAGGGTAGTTGGATCAAAATTATCTTGTACTTAGATAAAAAAAATGATAATATTTATGTTATTCCTTGATTTTTTAGGTAAAATATTCCTTATAATGCTTTTTTTTTGTGTCACGAGTAGGCCTTTCGACCGAAATGATCATGGTGCTGATCTGGATCCTATACGGCTCATTTTTTTGATAAAAAATTTGGATCTAGATCGGATCAAGATTCGATCATGTTCTTTTCTAGAGCAAGTACATTTCAAGCCACTCCTAATCAACCCAGGAGAAAAATTATTTAAGAAATTAAATTATATAATAGTAAATTTAGTAGCAATATCTACAAGCTAAAACTAAATAAGGGATCAAAATTTAACACTACAAATAAAGGATCTTTTTTGAACCAAAAGAACCGAATCATGATCTGATCATTTTTTTAAGATCCGAAAAAAAAGATCGCGATCTTTTTTAGCCGGGCCGAAACCCATAGTAACGAGCCTAAACAGAGAAAATACTAAATTTACACATAAAAAATCTGACTTTCATATTAAATACCTTGCAAAAGATTTCTTATCTGTAGTTGAACAAGTTGTTAAGATTAAAATATTTGTTAAAGAAATAGCCGATAAAATGTATCACACTAGAATTTATTGATGTTTAATTCGAACCCTAATTTTGTTTGTTGTCTAAAACACTTATACTACACATGTAAAGAAGAAATCTCAATATATAAATATGCATCATAAACTTCTGTAGTAGATGAACTATCCTATTTACATATAAGTTTTTATTTAGTGATAAAATAATGCAATAAAGTATTAGGTAACAAATTTACCGTAGGTTGCGTACAATGGATGTTACAATTAACCCCGATATTTTTTGTCTTTTTACAGTTTTGTCGAAATAAGAGTTACTGAATCTGTAGATCTCAAGAAATCTCAATCAAATTTATACTAACCTCTGCTTTAAAAACACGATAAATTATAATTTATACCAGTTGTATCCAAGCCGATAAAATTTACTGATTTGCCAACCGGTAATTTTTTATAGTAGAAGATATGCAACGATCTTCAATAATTATATATAAGAAAGCCTAATTAACGATTGTAATTATGTTGAAAATGATATCTGGAATGTGGGATCCAAATATGGTATAGCAATACGCACAGTTTTTTTCTTTATGATCTCCCCATAATGGCCATTTGGCAAATATATACAAAAATTCTCTAAAATGAGCCTAAGTAAACATAGCCACCCACGAAAGGCTGTTATATTTTGTAAAAAAATAGATTTTAATTTGTAGATAGTAACCGCTTGTTTAGTATAATTAATGAGTTTTCGAATGTTTGCAGACAAGTATGTTTTTTAGCAAAAGTTTCTATTTTATTAATTATATTGATGTATAGACAACGCAGTTGTTTTACTTTCTAATGCTTTGGTCTACTAGCATCTAGAGAATATATAGCTGGAAGTAGTCAAAACAACTCAAAATTACATAAATGAATGCTGCAGGTGTATCCAGGGATGGGCATAAGAATATTCTCAAAATAATTGGGCATTTTTCGGTAATTACCTGAGAATATTCTCTGCCCTTGATTTTGAAAATTAACATTTGGTAATTTTCTTAAAGATTTCTAATTTTTTTATTTGCATATAAAGTAGCGATGACACC
>JAQFYM010002519.1:0-23186 GCA_034694785.1 Agrenia bidenticulata
TGTATTTTTTCGGTTTAAAATTACGTGGAAGAGCAAATTGGGTTAAAGGTAAGTTCGACGCTTTGAGTTTGTTTACATTACGCTTTAAGAAAATATTTTTGAAAAAGTAAAATGTTATTGATGCCGTAATAAAACCGAAGATAAAACTTATTTTCTTTAGAGGGTATAAAAGAAATATTCATTTGTAGCGATTTATTTTTTATTTTTGATACACCCGTATGAAATTCAAATACAGAAATATGGTAAAAATATGGGAAAATTTTCCCCCATTATGGCCATATATGGGCCGCGGCCATATTTTTTTCGGACCCGCTGATTGAACCGTAAATTTTCTGTTTGAAGGTATGATAAAATTCGGATCAAGGGATTTACAGAAATTTATAAATCCGTCATATAATAGAAGGGATAAAGGAAGATTATTGCAAATGATTAGTCTTTATAAAAGTTCTTCAGATAGAAATTCACTTCTTTTATGTATTTTAATATAAGATATACGCTCATTTGCTGCTTGCGGATGATCAGTTTTCAAATGAAGAAGCATTCCCGTGGTTGTTCCGAAATGCAAAAATTTTGTTTTACAAATACTACACTCTAAAAACTTGGTTCTTTTTCCAAAAATTTTTCCCATACCACGCTTCGTTTTTTTCGCTTTCTTTTTTATTTCTCGGATGAATGCAATGTGATTGTGGAGCATGTATGTTGCTGATCTCCGAATTCGTGTGCTGGCATTCTTATTCAAATATAAAACTACACATGTCTACACAAGAATATTCATTTAAAAAATCAAGATCATCTAGTTGTCTGGTAGTATACTGTTCTCCTTAATTGCTGTCATATTGTTCAATTGCGTCTGACTGTTTATTTTATAAGTTTTTGTATTTAGTAATAGTTATTGTTCGCGGTTTTTCTTCGTCTGTATTGTCTGCCTTCAATTTTTTACAGGGGTATTTAAAACGAAATGAATTAGATAAGCAATATTAAATTAAATTTTGATAAAATACTATCGATACCCAGCTCTAGTTATGTTGGGTATAATTAATATTATATATACATCCTGGGGCAGCAAATGGATGACGCAGTGTATTATAATAATTATAGCATGGACTCGGATGCAAGGAATGATTGTCTAGTTGAAGGTGCGGGCAATCTTCGGAATATTTTCTTGGTCGCATATTTGTGTCACTATTGTAAAAATTGTATTTGGCGAACAAGATGGTAATTATCGTTCGCTCTTGTGTTCTTTTGCTGGTTTTTTATACTTTGTATGCCGATATATATTTCTTGGCTTATCTTTTGTTTTGTCAGAAGTTATATAAGGTTTCGTTTTTGATAATTTTTTTTTTTTTGTATTTTTAGAATTTTATGTTCATACATTCTGCTTTGCGTTATTGTTTTTTATTTATCTTTTTTGCTCTGTTTTTCATAGTAGCCATATATAGGGTAGAATTTTTATGGTAGTGTAAATAGAGGAAATGGGATTTCTAACGCTTGTTATGACATTTTTTTAGAATTAAGAATATTTTCGGTGAAATAAGTAATTTATATATAAATTTAGGCAAATTTTCGGTAATAGAATGGTTATGTGGTTTTATTTTTAGGGACAAAATAAAACATCATCTTTATGTAATTTTTTGCAACCTTAGGCACAATATCTAAAAACTATAAAAATGTTAACCTCTGAAGTCCAGTAAATGTTGTAGTTTAATATTATTACTGTTGAATTTACCAATGCAAAATTTATGTAGTTTGCCTTCGCAATGATTAATATTTACAAAATTTTATAGTTTTGTAAGTATGTTAAATTAAATATTTTGGCTTGGTTTTCCTCTTACGTCATAAAAAAAATTCTTTTTGAAAATATATTGCGGTTTTCGACGACCCTGATTATGATAATTTACTGCACTGGTCCTCCCGCAGTTTTTTGATTTTGTCTTTTGTGTTATATGTTTTTATTTTTTATTTGCGGATTATTTTAATGACTATATATGCACGCATGTGATTTTTCTTATATAAAAAAATGCATAATTTAGTTTTTTTTTAGCCAGAAGGTTCAATTTCACTTACGTAAACAAAACAAGTTGTTTAAATAGATTAAAAACCCTTGCGGCTAAATGAATATTGTGCCTTCTATGCAAAAAACTTTTGTCATATGCATCTATTTTAATGTTTATATGCTGTAGATATCAAAATTGACTTTTTTTTTGCGGACTAAAAACATGTGTTTTACTGTACATATGTTCATAAAAAATTTCTGTATTGAGGTTAATACCAATTTATATTTAAACCGCTTTGGATTGGTACATAAAAAGTGAAGTGTTGTTGCGATTTTATTATTTTACTTTTTAATAGGTTTACACACTTTCAAATTGCATATTTATTGTTTTTTTTTTGTTAATATACTGAACACAAAAAGTGTGTCTTAAAATAAAGTAAGCTTTTAACCTACAATTAAGAAGACTTAGACAGTAAATTTACTAGTTTATAAAGCCTTTACTTAGCTTATAAAAATACCGGTCACCACAGCCCAACTTTACTATTGATATCAAAGCTATTTTTTTCAGCGAGGTGAACACGTCACATAGTTTCCCCACTTAATAGTGTTTTGAAGATAACATTTGCCATCCAAAAGTATTTGAAAGAACAGCATCATACTGTCAATTTTTTTCCTCCTTCTAAATAGAGTCTCTCTATAAAAACGAGTGTTTAACATTTTTGTCGTTTTGATTGTCTAACAGAAGAACGAAAAAAAAAAATTTAAATTGTGTTTTAAGACCAAATTGGATTGTATTTTTTTCTGTAATCTAATACGAAAAAACTAAATTTGCTTTTTAATTTTTTTTTATGCGCAAGTGAAAAATGAAAGCATGGTCAAAAAAAATAAAAAATAAATGATTATTCTAGTATCACCCCAATAATCTGCACTTTTAATATGGTTTTTCTTAGAATTAAAATACGCAGAACCCTTTTTCTTGAATTTTGTATAAAAAAACTAAAAATATTTTCATAATATAATATTTCCATGGGCTGTGTTTGGAAAATGTGTTAATGTAATTTGTGTATTGTTTTTTTGTATTCTTTTTAATGGTAATAAAGAACAAGGGAGCTTCACATAGTTAAAAATATTTTGAATTTGAAAATCATTTACATTGTAAAAGCAATATGAAACATAAAAGAATGTATGCGATTTTTTTTCAGATACATTGTTACCCTTTTTTATTTACAAAATTCTAATGGAACATTTTTTGAGCACGCCATACAAAAATTATCATTTAAAAATTATATCATGATAATAGAAGCAACAAACATATGTTTTTAAAGTTTATTTTAAACAAAGGTTACAGCCAAAATGCGCCAAATCGTTTTTTTATAATGTTTTGGTTATAGTTTTTCGTTTTGAAATTGTTAAATATATCCAACTACATCATTATTTCTATATGAAAAGTAAGTTTGAAAAATAGAAAGCCGAATTTATTTACGTAATATTTTAAAAAAAAATATTTTTTATATTAAAATAAATTTTGCATTATTAATGCAAGACTATTGACCTATTTAAAAATGTTTAATTAGCATAAAACCCTTTTCTTTATAATACTCTTTTCATAATAATCGTAAAAAAAATTGTTAGTTTGCAAAAAAAGATATAACTTTTATCAAAATATACTTTGCAGCAAAACTGCTGCCCGTTTTTTGTTTACTGCTAACAGAAAAATCCTGTTGTATTAAATATAGAAAAAACAGGAAAGAGTAGAAACAGTAAAAAATGCAACAAAAAGATAAAAATATCAATAAAACAGTAATCTTTAAAATTATATTGAGATTACTATGTGCTGTTAAAGTAGTATTTTTTGCTTTGCTTTTATACTATAACCTTTTTTCTGGTGTGCATTTATATGTTCAGTATTTTTAATTAAAAAGCTGTACATTATTTATCAACAATTTCCCAAAAAAAAATGTCTGCGTATTGCTATTCTAAGAACATAAATAAAAAAAAGTAAATATCTAAAAATACTAGAATAATCATATATTTATTTTATATTTATTTTTTTTATTATTTTGTTCGTCTATTTAAATTATTCATGAAAAATTTTATTTTTTAAAAATCAAATTCAATTGTTTCGTATACTATCGAAAAAAATGAAATCTCTTTTTTCTTATACATAAACAAATTTTTGCCTCTTTAGTTTTGTAAAATAATTAAATTGACATAAGTGTAAAACCCCCATATTTATAGGGGACATTATTTGACAGGGAGACAATATATGACTGTAAGATTTTGTATGAATTTACAGTTTTCTCTGTAAATTATGTCTGCCAAGACACTTATTGATGAAGACACTTTTTGACGTGATCCATACATAAAAATTTTAAGAAAACACCCTTGATAAGAACAACTGATTTATGCAGTTGTGCCATATATCGTTTTTTGCAGATTTACACTTGCGTTCAAAAAAAGTGAATTTTTACGATTAAGTCTAAAAAATTTAGACTTAATACTTACTTTATATTATTTCGATACCTATTGTGTTCACTGCATTAATTAAGAGAAAAATAAAATAAAATGCAATTATACAGTTACTAGACCATGTTTAAAAACAGTGCAAAGACATAAGACAACACTTTATTCTTTACAGTGGTAATCCACAGCGACTCTTAGAGACAAATATATTATAAAGTAACAGTAATAATTATCTTGAATCATTCACAGAAACACATTTTTTTTGTCCCATGTAAACACCAATCTCCATTATCTACTTCCAGTTAAACGGGCAGGTGCATTTCGCCCCAAACGCATAAAAAAAGATAAAAATGTAAATCTGAGCACACAGTCACAAAAATAAACAAAAAATACATTTAGTGGTAATAATCCCGAAAAAATTTAAAAAATTAAAAAATTTAAAACCAAAAAAACACCCAAAAAAAAACAAAAAAAAATTAAAACGCAGGCTTACGTTTAAATCAATATTCAGGCAGTGAAAGTAAACGAACGCACGGGTTTAAGGGTATGGTTAGGGTAAGGGTTAGGATTAGGAGTAGGGTTAGTGTTAGGTAAAGAAAACAAATAATTTAAGCCTATATGACAGAAAAAAAAACAAAAACAACATGATGTGCATATTTTGCATTTATGTTGTTGTTTTTGTAAATATAGGGGTCGTTTTTTTCTGTATTAATAGAAGGTTTATCTAAAATAGTAACTCAGCGCAAATAGCCACTGCGCATATTACCCAAATTTCTTACCTAGTGAGTGATCTCGCCTGTTAATAAAAAAATTGTTGTTTTTATCATATTAGGCAACAAAAAAAATTCCTGTTACTGTGCGTTATTATTTTTTTTTTAAACTTTTTTTTTTTCTATTTTTTTCGTAATTATTAAAACTAAATGTATTTTCTGTTGATTTGTTATCCGTGTACTTAGAATTACATTTTAAGCCTTTTTTATGCGTTTGGGGCAAAATTCATCTGTGGCGAAAAGTGCACCAAGCCCAGTTAAACTTCCACGTTTTAAAATGGAATAAAAATTGACTATTCCGTGGGTGAAGGTGTTATCATTTATAGCTGCAAAGTTTTGACCTATACAAACAACTCTTTTTGTTTACGCAAGTGCAAATAAACGTATAGTCAGCCAAAAAAGAAACTTATGATTTACTAATTTTCTGGATCAAAATACATGCGTGTAAAAATAATCATAAAAAAAACGCCGGAAAAAGATAAAAAAATATAATACAAAAAAACGATTATAAAACTGCAAAAATACCGGGGCAAAAAACACAAATAATCTACGACTATGTCAACGCAATATATTTACTATAGTAGACGTTGTTATATGACACCAGAGAAAAACCAAGCGCAAATAATATCTATAGCATAATTACAAAAAACAATTTTTTTTTATATTAATTAATGCGGGGGCAAAACTACATTCAATTTTGGTTATTTTGCATAGTATTTTTTATTACTAAACTGAAACGTTTACACGACTTTGTAGTTTTTTTTCTGGCTTGGTTGCCCATAAAATGTATTTAAGATTGCAAAAAAAATACACAAAGATGATGTTTTTTTTTGTCGCAAAAAAACGTTACTTTGGTATATGGAGTTCATAATGATTTTTTACATCGTTGTTATAATTACGACGTTTATAGATCATTAATCTTTTATCATGAGTGTAAAATATTCTTTTTTGCTTAAACTTTCACAGATTGGTCATTAGCTTTATAACCTCACAAATTATTATAGAACATGTTGCATACTGTACAGTTTTTTGAGCGGCTGATGCGTGTGTAACGAATTTGTGATACAATAACTCGGTGCATTGATGTTTTTAGCTTCTGTGCAATGCGATACGCGTTCGACTTAGTAACATGTGGTACAGGGTTGCTTCACAACAAGGCGGACGCTAGAACTTTTATTAATTAGGAATACATATATTTTAAAAATTAGCTAAGTAAGTTAAAACTCTCTTAAAGAAGAACTTCTCTTATTAATTTATTGAATTCCATATCTAACTATAAAAAATAGGTACAACAAACTATTAACGCGGTTTTCTTATACGCCATATTTTTTATTTTTTATTTTTTCGACTGGTTTCTTTTGTGATTTATTTTTGTATTTAGGTTTTGATCTATATATGAACTTACAGAGTTTTTATGTAAATAGACAATTACAGAGTATAAATACGCCAATTACTAGTATCTTTGATATTAAAAAGAAATAAAAAGTTAATTTTTAGAAATATTCGTTGCAATTTGAACGTAATTTAGTAAGTGACCTAGAGGACCTTGATTTCTTTTCGCTGACACATTATTATGTTTGTTATATTACATGTAGCCATAGTTTTGGAATATAAATATTATGATTGTATAATTTACCTATTAGATAATCTTTTCAATTGGCAAATACACTGCATACGAAAAGTCACCATATATGCATTTTGTTCGTATTTGTATCTTGATTTTGTCTTATAATTTTTTCATTATGTTTCATCTGCTAAAATGGTTGTTTTTTTTTATTAAAAGTTTTTATAAAGGCACATAAGCCGATAATTGTAATTGTATACGTTTTTTATATGCAGTTAGTTTTTTTTTACATTTCTGGATATGGTTGGGGACTCTTGAACTTTTTACGTAAAACCATTTTGAAACTCTACTATTTATTATTATTTTTACAATTTATATAGTTCTCAATAAATCAACTGTCCGACATGTATACCAATCATCTCAAAAACCTGTAACAAGATAATCGTAAACATGTCAATATTTATGTCATCATAAAATACCAAAGTATGTATTCTATACGATCTACCGCGCAAAGGCTATACCACGATCTTCCACGAATTTTCCAGTATCTGACTAGCCAGAGACTAAATATATGCAAATGTCGTTATAGATGTAACTTTTAGTAAAGAATAAATGTTTTGAACATTATCATAATTAAAAATCATCTAATACAACGTAAAAAATGACAATTAATTTAACAAAATGTGAAATTTACTATCAGGCTAATTTGCTATATGTCATATTAGGGCGAAAAAAATTAGCATTAGAAATAATTTACTGTGCATATTAAGCGTTTAAAAGTATTAATAGCATCTATGGATTTTTTATAAGAATACACCGTAGTATATTGACAGTCCATTATTGTAAATCAGTTACTAAACAAAAAATTCGTTAATAATCAAAACGATACTTTCAGCATTCAAAGCAGTTTGTATTAACCGTACACGTTTTGTGATAAAGATTAAAAACTTATTGCACAGTATAAAAGGCTTGCAGGCGGCAATGTGGTTAAACTATAGTTAGAAATATTGCATAGTCGATTTTTAACTTTGTTATTTTTAAGTAGTTTTTTTAGATGATTTTGGTCAGCTGTTTCCTTTACTAAGGTTGAAGTAAATTGTAAGCTGCATATTATGTTTTGTAAGTTTTTTATGCCATTTAATAATATCTCATAAACGGTTTCCTGGTATTATTTAATTTTTAAAGAAATAATCTACACTATAAAAATACAAAATTTACAAAAAAAACATTAAATCTGATATGCGTTAACAATAACATAGTTTTTTAGCATACTAGTACAAGTCAAAACATGCTTAATTAATTTTCCACTTTGTAAAAGTCAAAAGACAGGCAGACAACCACAAATTTTGTTTGCTACGTTCTTTTTATTAGGTGCTCGATTAAGAAAATATAAACAAGATGAAAAAATTGTAATTGTAGCTTTTAAGGGATAGCCATATACCAAAAACGAAAAAAAACAAAAACGCAATGCACTTAAAAAAGATACGTTCATTATAATGGTTTTTTTGCAAATTATATAAGATATATCCAGTAGTGCTTTTCAAAAAAAAATTCAGGGGGGGGGCTCAAAAAAATATATTTAGTTTTATGCATTTTTAAACTTAAAATTAAAATTGATAAATTAATTATTTTTTTAGGCGCTTAGCCCCCCCCCCCGAAAATACAAACTAGATATATCAAGTAAAATATCTAACACAGAAGTTACAAAATTATTTTTGTTAAATACAAGATGGTTTTAATATGATATTCGCTTCAAAATGCTGCAAAGCTTAGCGTATATTAACACATTAAACTAGTATAACTTTTACAAGAAGTGATCTTTGATGCCATAGCATCAGAACGAATCTCTTCGACTGCATGAACAGGGTGGCGACTTACATTGCCGAAGGCAATTTAAGCTTGAATCCTCTGACGCATCATGGGGATTTGTTGATCTGCGAAGCAGATCAAAATGCCCGCCGCAGGCGATGATTTTTATGTGTTTATTTACCATATATGGAAATATGATCTAGAACTATCTTATCTAATATTTGTCTTAGATAGATATTATAATTGGATTCAGACAGAATAAGAAGCTATATTAAGCTACAGAAATTCCAATAAACAGTATCAATTTCATATGTCATTTCCTTCTTGGCGCAAGCAAAATCCTCGTGATCGGCGTGCTTAATACAACGGTGATAATTCTCAACATAATATATTTATTTATTTTTTATGTATTTATTCCGTTTCCTATACCACAAAACACATTTTTTGTATAACTAAGATTGAACTTAGTTGATGTGTATACTATAAGGCAGAGTATGATATTTTTTTTTGTAGTAACAGAGAATTATGTATCTTTAGGCACTAACATCGATTCATTGTTTTGTGGTTTAGCATAGTTTAGTTTGAAATAAAAGTAAATGGCTTTTAAACTAATGTGTATTTTTAGGTTGTTGTTAGTTTTCCATTTTTTCCAAACAGGAAAATTGTGTTGTTTTTTTAGCTGTTTTTTAAAAAATGGCTTTTTAAAAAGCCTTATCGACGACAAGAATTTCTTTGCAAACAAGCTACACCTTTACTTTTAAGCCAACTAAAATTGTATTTTAACTTTCAGATAATACCCATATTTGGTTTTTTTATTCCAGCGCTATTTTTCTTTGATTTTTATAATATATATTTTAAGAAACTTTGGCTTATGGTATACATATGCAAAAAGGCATATATAAGAAACAACATCTTTTATAAACCAGCATGTGTTATGTATAAAAAGCACGCGGTTCATTCTTAGTCAAAAGTTTTTGCAAATTATTGGTTCAGCACAATAAAAATACGATAATACAACAACACCTATAAAGGGGATCGGCTGCATTAGCAGGTGTCATGTTCTAAATTAAGCCCCCAAGTACGCACTTTTTTTAAGGTTTTTTTTTTCTACCTGAAGTACATCTTTTAGTTTTTTTTTTACAAAAATAGATTGCTTTAACAAATAAACGAATAAACTGAATTAGATCATCATGTTTTTATGTTAAGACGGCTAATATAAAAAAATTACTCCTTTGCAACCACATTCTTGTCTAAAATGTATAAACAACGTTAAAAAAACTATCCAAATAAAAATTGATTATGTATATCATATTACACACAATATAATTGTTGCACATGTAAAATAAAGACGAAAAAAAAATTTCAAAGAATTATTGCATATGAAATTCATAATGATAACAAGGCTAGGTATGTAAAAATATCGTTACTAGGGCATTATTTATTGTGCAAACTTCTATTAAAATGCTAAATGTTTTATAATGCATGGTTATTGTGTATTTTGGTGTATTGTTATAATAATTATAAAGATACCTACACAAATCAAATGGTTGCAATCAAATTTTAAAAATCGAAATGATTTTAGACTAATATTAAAATTTTTTTTATTACTTACGTTTTAAAAATGCGTGTTGCTACGACCAGTTACATTTTGAGAAGGCAAAACTCATTATGAATAACACTTTTCTTAATTACTTTTCACTGCTTATTTTTTTTTTCTACTACTACACATGTATCATATCGTAACAGATTGATATCCGACCGGTAACGTCAAAATCCCTAATTATAAGATTTAACGCTTAAATTTTCGCGGCTGCGTTGATCGATCACCTCGGCATCGCTTTTGCGTCCCTGCGAGCACACGGACTGTCGTCTAGGTGCTCAGCTTATGCCTGTTCTTTTGCCTACGGCTTGGCGAATTTTGCCAAAGTTTTTTGATCTCTATAAGGTTCCATGATCGTAAACTTAATACCTTCTAAATGCTTAAATTAGTTGCAAATCAAACTGTATTTATAAAATGAGTTGCCAGGCCAAGTAGTTAAAAAATGATGTTATACAAGAATCGTTTGTAATACAACAGTTCCATTTTTTAATTTTTAAAATGAAAATTACAAAAAGTAAAAAAAAAAAATCGAAATTTATTGGGTAGTAAACGGCACGACAAAAAACGCGCGTTCAGCAAAATCTAAGGTTCTTGATCATAAAGTAATAATAGCAGTTCTTCACTATAGCTATTCCTTATATATAGTGTTTTTCCATACAAAATCGTTGAATTTTACTAAAATTTTTACTTAATCTGCAAATGGAAGAATTATTTTAACAAAGCCACTCGGTCGTAATTCTAAATGTTGATATTGCAAAGTTTTGTCCATGTTTGCGAATAACAATTACAATATAGATAAAAAAAACTGTATATAAAGAAAAAAAAACTAATTCGATGACGCATATTAAAAAAAAGGTAAAACCATGCTTTATATTACTCACAAAGACTATAAATGGATAAAATCTACTGGATTTATAATTCAAAAACCAATAGTACTTTTTTTTTAAACATGAAAAATATGCATGGACATTTAAAGTATATTTACACAAATTTAAGACAGAAAAATGTATTATTGTTCCTTTGGCAATATATAGAATATAAAATGTAAAACTTCTTTTTTAAATACATAATAAATACAAATTAATTGATATATAAGTTCTAGACGTTACATAAAAGTATTATGAGATACGGTTTTTTGCAAATTTGCATTTTTTGGTTTATATTTATATACATTGTCGATACAAAAAACACCTTTTTTTAAAAATATAGTATAAGTTTGTATGTACTTGTATAATTTTTTAATATGTTGTTATTTTATCGTAAATCTTCAAGAAAAAAAATACATTCATTTAAAAAATATCTTGTTTGCAGCATGATCTAAATTATTCTGAGATATTCGTATGTTACTTTGCCATAAAACGTATCACTAATAAAGTTATTAACTTGTAAATTCATTTTTAAGTTGTCATTAGTCAAGGGCTTTGCCTAAAAAGTATTAATAAAACGTAATATTTGTTTTAGGCGATACCAAAGCTTGCCAAAAACTGCTGTATCACACGGTTGTATTTGGCATCCTGTCCACTGGGAAATTTTATTGCGATCCCTCAAAAATGACATTTGAAATTGATACTTTTCAATGCACTTTTTACGTTCTATTAAGCCGTTTTATATTAAAAAAATAATTCGTCTTATCTAGTCATTAACACGTAATAGGAAAATATTTTATCAAGTAATATTGTCTTTGGATATTTTAGTCTACGAAAATTGTTACTCGCGGCGAGCTGTTTGATTTTCTTTTAAAATTTTCAAACCTTTGAGAGCGTCTAAGGATTCGCACTTAAAAGCTTGCGACAAGTTAATTTGCCACCAGTTTATGCATTGTTGCCATTTTTTCTTAGGCTCAAGGCTCAACACGAACATTAATGTCTTAAAACTTTTTGTTAGATATTTTTATATTAATCAAGTTTCGATATTGTCTTTTATCAAAGAACCAATATAGACGCTCCTTCTTATCTAGAAAGTTGCGATAAAGTATGTAGAAAAAAATACAGCATTTTATGGTTATTAAAGTGTCTGGTTCGTGTAAGAGCTCATATATTAAACTGTAAAATTTTGACTGTAACACCTTATTCCGACAGATATTTGCGGCGGCTTATTTAAGGGCATACAAATGACCCAGAACCATAACTAACCGGGTAAATTCAAGTAGACAACATTCTCAATGACAATTCTAATGCAAAAAGAACGGACACTATCTTGTTAAAAACTCAAATAAATCTTTTATTACAATATCCTTTACTGGCAAAAAAAGTTTTTTTTTTGTTTACATGATCGTAATTAATCGGACAATACTTTGCAACACATAACACATTTCAAATCAATAAATATTACCAATAACT
Organism: Agrenia bidenticulata; assembly: GCA_034694785.1. Taxonomy (NCBI): domain Eukaryota; kingdom Metazoa; phylum Arthropoda; class Collembola; order Entomobryomorpha; family Isotomidae; genus Agrenia; species Agrenia bidenticulata. The sequence goes on from JAQFYM010002519.1 coordinate 12,539, forward strand.
AAATCTAACAATATTATATGGGCGGTAGACAACCTGCATTGGGGCAATGGTGTCCGAAACTCGCCCGCGGGGCATAAAAGACAACTCGCCCCGGGGGCGAGCTTTTATGGACAAAACCAAAAAAAAAAAATTACAAATAACTAGTTAAAAGGTGTGGATTTACCTATAAGCAAACAAAAATAATATTTATTTTATGTCTAGCTATATTTACACAAATTTTAATTTTTTTTTCACTGGCAAAAAACAAGATACATAAAAAAAAAATAAGAAAAAAGTGTTAATAGTCCAATCATCTACAAGTTAAACTGTTTAGAAAATATTTTAAACACAACAAATTGCACTATCCCTTGCCTTTATTTGATTAGTTTGCCCCAACTGCTTTTTAATATGAGATAAAAAGCATAAAGTTAATAAGAAAAAATGCAATGAAAGAAAATAACGAAAAAACATACACAGAAAAGTTTAAAATACCGCATATAAATAGTAAATTAAATGTGCAATCGGTTTAGACTTAGTATGGGTCGGGATTAAGGTTAGAGTAGGGTTAGTTTAGAAAAAAGGAGTAAAAAAACTTTTTAGAACTTGTTTTTTGCTAAGCTACATACAACTATGACACAAAACAATACTAGTATTTTTGTATTTTATTTTTATTTTATCTTACATGTTTTACATAACCATCTATCAATATATTTTTTTTTGACCCAATAGAATCTTGCCCCGACGTGAGTTTAGCTTTATGCCCGCAAGTGGGTTGTGGACAACTTGCCCCGCCGCGAGTTAGTCAGCATTTTATATCTGCATTATGCCTTTTTACGACACTTACATGTCGCCGAGTATATTTTATATTAAAAGCTTACTTATATTTTTTTGACATTTTTTGAGATTTAAGTCGTATCAATAAACTAAATATACATGTAAACAGACATAAAAACTTTAGGCGTGTCTGAATTTGCACAAAGAATATTTTTATAAAGGAATCGATTTCTTAAAAGCATTCGGGAGCTTTTTTATGCCCTAAAATCGATCTCTTTAAAGAAATTACCTCTGACTAAGCTCATTTTAATATTTTATTATTATATCCCCCATGACACAATATTGAAGTTGGACTAAGGAACGAACAAATTCATATGTTGAAATTATGACGAAGTCAATAAAATTATAGACTCAAAATGGTCTGAGATAGCAAAAACCTGTAACCAAGACGACATCTGCCTCTATCAAAGGATAAACTTAAAAAATAATATGCAAAAAAGGGTAAGCAATAAAGGGAACAACCGAATGTTGAAGACAGCGTCAGGCACGGCGCTGGCACTAATCAATATGATATTTTTTAAGAAGAGGTGCTTGAGGACATAGCTATCTCTATCCACAGGCATCTCTTTATACTGAAGAGCAAGACAAGGCTTTAAGTCTAGTATTTATGAAAAAGTTGGCAACAGGCAGTAATGTTTGTATATTCCTTATGTTTTGTAAATTCAAAGTGAAGAACCACGAGTAAATGAGGGTACAAAGATGCAAAGATAATTAAACAGACAGACGATGATACAAAAACAATGCATCTTATTAATGTTCATTCTACAGGATTGAAAAAAAAAGCAAAACAGATGACATAAACGAGATTTGCATTCCTATTTTGGATTAGGTTGAGATAACTCTAAAAGTAAACTTTTATGCCTTATAAATAGTATCCAATCGCAACATTGCACAATGGTTTTTGAAAGCATTCATCCGAGAAAAGATCGGCTTTTCTATTGTGTATAATGCGAACAGCCAACCTTACAATAAATATCACTATAAATTTTAAAAATGTAAATAAAAAGTCTATACAATTATTTAAACAATATCTTACCACCAAAATAATTGCTTGAAGAACGCGCTACTTTTTTATCATTTTTACAGCAGCATATAAAATAAAAAAGGAGATGTATATTTAATACCGACAAAAAGGTATTAATTATACTTCATTATATCCGAAAGTTATTTAATTATCTTAGACGAGGTCGGATCCGTGATTTTAAACAGCTACACTACAGTTGAACTCATTAACTATATCATTATCAGATATATTATTTTCTAACTATTTGCAAATAAGTCAATTTTTATACTCTCATCTTTAAACTTAATAGAAAATTGTTAGGTAAACCTAAGCGCTAATTCGTTTTAGAAAATCCTTGTCTTAAATTTCACTTACATATTGTATACCTATTATCCTCTTTATAATATCCCTATGCATCTTTCAACGCACTCTGCGCTTTCAGAGTGTCTAAGATTAGACAACTCCCGTTTTGTTCATGTTCGACCGTAATGCACTGAATTAATGTATATGTTTCGCTCACCCCGATAAAGAGTTCGTATTTATTATAAATTACATACCCTGCATCTTTGCACACATATAACTCATCTGGTAATCTGTGTAAACTGGATAAAAGCCTAAAACAATCGTAGCCAAATACGTCATGGGCTGATCCGTGACCCGGCCCACTTATATATAAACACGCATATTAAATTACAAAGAACTAATACCTTGGTTGTTATCTTCTTTATCAATTTCTATACTTGTTAGTTGCATCTGTGGAAACACGAACTGGTACATGGGTACCGTATAATGTTTTTATTTACGATTGTGATATATAAAAAACAAATATATAGATAAACACGCCTTTTTCTCTCAAATTTTCTACTTTTTAAAAAATTGAAGCTTACGTAATACTCTACGAACAAAAAATACGTCTGCATGTATCTATTGTGGTATTTCTATCTGCATAAAAAGAAGTTGAACCCGATCTGTACTACATTGCATAAGAAATTAGAGACAAATGCAAATGCTTTCTTTTGATGTCACTACATTGCGCCCGAATAGACGTAAACCTCGTTCACGATGGCCGCAAAAAGCAGGAGATTCTCTTTAAAACTGCAAAACTACAAATTTTTTTTCATAGTTTTTTGGTAAATCATTTATGCATTTGGTCTCTGTAATAAATAAAACATCTTCTTTTTTTTCATATATATGTAATGCCCAATACAATATTATTATAAAAGTCATTTCATCCATAAAGAAGAAGGGTAGAAATTAATTTATATGTATTAAAAAGACACATAAAAAGTATACGAGAATACAGGATCTACGCATCGAAAAAACTGTCTTTGCGACTAAAAGACACGCCCATGGTTTTTTTAGCCAAAAAATACATAAAAACACTTATTTCACGGCAAAATGTATAACATGTACGAATAAACAACAGATGTTATTCTGTTTGTTTCTTTTGTAAAAAAAGCAAAAATAACATGTATAAAACCCATTTTTTAATGCAATTTATATATTAAATACAGCAATTTTTTAGAAAGAATAAAGTGCTATGGATACTGTAAAGTACATGTCAAGGATAAAAAATGTCCAGGGTAGTCGTTTACCCGGATTCTTTCAGAAGACGGATTAAAAGAAACCCGGGTACCCGATTTACTGGATACCCAGGTAAATCAACCGTTATTACAGTTTATTTTTTATTCTTTTCTTCTCTATAAATTTCAAAATACTTTATGTTTTATCAAGGCTTGTTAAAATTAATCTTTATTTAAAGTAAAATTGTGGATTACTTTATTATTTGTAAGATTTTTACAAATCAGACAAAAACTGCAAAAAAATACTAAATCACGCAACCCGATGTTTGCTTGTGTTATGGTTTGTTTTATTACTACGTTTCGGTTACCTAAATGACGCTTATGCTCGTTTTGCAAACTTTTAGGCAACAATAAAAATAATTTTATTGCCCTAAAAAACAATTAAAAATTTTCGTACATACTTAATTGCATTTCGCTTGTCTTCATTGTAAAATTCAAACGGTATTTGTAGTTTCCCAGATAAATTTAAGTGACGCTGTCGTTATTCTTTATGAAGACGTTCGCCAAGAATTTTAAAAAGAGCAGTAATCAATTCAAACAAAAGATCGTACAATCGTTTTGATGTGTCTTTTCATCCAGTCTTTTTCTGTTTTTTAATTTTATAGGTATTTGGAGTTTTTTATTTATTGTAATCAAACACATATTAAATCAATCATTTATGCCGCTTAAGTAAATATTACAAGTTACGAAAATAATTTAATGCTTAATTTTTTAGTTTAAAGTATACATTAAAAACAAAAACGTGCAAACCTGATTAACTGTGCATGCTTTTGTTGCAAAATTCATGATAAAAAATTCAAAGCTCTCCTAACAAAAAATTTACGTTATTAAAAAAAACTTTATAATTTAAGGGTGAAAGTGATTCTGCCGTGACGTAGAATCTATATGCAAATATTAAAAGAAATATTTACATGTACTAAAACATGTTAACGATGTTACCCAGGATTCCTTGTTTAATGCGTAATCTATTTTGTGATTATTCCCGCAAGAAAAAATATTTACGCAAAAATTCTTTTTACAACGGATGTTTTTATGAAAAGATAGTAATCTGTTAATGCACCCATCTCTGATTAGCGCAAAAAAATAGTGTTCATAAAAAATGGCTATTGCAATGTCTATTTTAAATAAAGCACTAATAAAAAAAGTAATTTTTACTTAAAACTTTAATCTTTTTGTTTGTTTTTTTGTGTCATTTTACGTTGGGAAATTTAATGTCGCTGATGGTTAATTTAATATGATAAAGTGCACGAAAGTAGGTATTTTGTTGGCGCATAATCAAATTTCTTGATTATTTAATTTTATCTGAAGTATATCATTTGCAATTTTATGTTTGCCAGCTGAGCTAGGAATTTGCGCATTCTATACTGCGAAAGCAAAGTAACACAGTTTATAAATCATTTTTTTTGCTTGTTTGACTGACTTAGGGTTTTATTTATCTTGTTTTGTAGCATTTATTTATATAAAAACAATAATGTTAAAATAACATTAATTTTAAACTAAATTGGTCATTCTAATGTACTTTTAATTTTTTTTTTTTGGAATGGATTACTTTGTTTTTTTTTATCTGTTAATACTTCTGTTGTTTCTATGTAGTAACCTGAAAAAAACCCTGATGAAAATAAAAATTATCTGTTGAGCCTGGCCAAAAAAAAACTTTAGGAAACTGGATTGTAAAAATTCAGAAGTACGCTTGTGCTTCTTACTTATTTAAAAACAAAATTGTGTTTTGCTTTAAATTAGGGGTGTCATTTCCGCCGTGAATTTTTTCCCCGGGCGATAAAAAACGACAAAATTGCAAAAATTACGTATTCCCGGTCTCCCCGGGAAACGGAGAGACATGATAAAAAGACTCTATATTGTAGTTTTTTGCCTATGATTGTTTGCAAAAATAGAAACTAAATACGTGCTAGGATTTTTTGTATAAGTAAATATAGTGTCTTATAGACAAAATCTTATAATTTAATTTTGCATTAATCACTTGCAGCTTTAGCAAATTCGCGTTTTTGTACGCATTAATAATAGATAAACCCCTCTTATAATTGTAATAATATTTTTATTGCGTTTTTATTTATAACACGGATGCAATGTTACAGATTTATGATTTTTAAATGTTTTTACGTAAACTAAACTGATTAAAAAGGACATATTGCTTTCTAATATACTATAAGCAATGTATCTTACGCATCAGAAACTAGTGCTTTCTGATATTCAGAAATCTAGTATGGGTTTAACTTTTTAAAATATAATACTTTGTATATCTAAATTTTGTGTACATGTAAAAAACGTCAAATGACTTTGCGAAAAAGACAAGTACCAGTTGTGTGTTGTTTCTAACTAAAATAAATTAGGTTTAAGTTTTAAAGTGCGTTCCTTACATGTAAAATGAAAATCTCCATATTGAGTTTATTGTTTACGCCCTGAATTACAATCATTTTACAGTTAAAAATGCGCAGATTGACTTGTTTCCTTTAGAAAACGTTTATACGAAATTGTACACATGATTTAATGGTTGATATTGTATGAACGTTGTATTTTTAATTGTTTTTAAAAAAAATTTTTTCACAAGTCTTGTAATTCCCTTTTTTACAAAATATATATATATATCATGAGCACTACTACAGGTCTAGTACGATGACAATATTTGCTGCTACACACAGGTGATGTAATTCTGAGTTATAATTTGTTATGGAATTTAGAAAAGGGGTTTTTTGTTCATTTGGCACAAGTGCTGTCACTTAAAATGTCATAACAAACAAAAAATTTAACCAAATTATCTAAAAATAAAGACTGCTTTATTATGAGATTAGTTACCCTATATAACTAGCTTTAACGCAATTATAAATCCATTTTACTTGTGAATATATATTTATATTATCTCTTATATATGTTGATTATTTTGTGTAAAGAATTTTTTAGTTCAAAAAAAGGCGTAAAACTCTTGCAACAAATATTTGTAGTAAATAAGGTTACTTTCTGTTTTGGATTTTTAATATTTGTCGTAAAATAAAATTACATTCACATATTTGAAAATTTTCCTAGCACCAGTTACAAAACTTGTATCAATCATTTTAAATAACGTTAAATTGCAAAAACTTAGATTTTGGTTTATTTAAAAGTCCTAGAAAATTAAAGGTTTATTGTTTGATGGTAGAAATACAAAATACAGATTGTATATTTTGCTTCCATCATAAAAAATTACAACAGTAATAGTTTGATGGGGGGATAAATTATTATTTTTTTGCCCTTTTTAAACACTTTGACATGTTAAATAATTGTAAATAGACATCTTGTAGTTTATTTTTTAAATAAATCACAACAATATTATAATATCTAAAAACTTTATCCTTTTGCATGCACTTCGACATATACTTTGATGACTATCGAACTGTTTGTACAAATAAATACATGATTTTTGTGTCATCAATAAAAAGTTATCGATTTTATTGGTTAAAAACAAGCAGAAAAAAACAAAATAGTGAGGTGAATAAAATTATGACGTTATATGCGCAGATCTATCCTATAACGTAATACATACGGCAAAATCGCCTTCTACAGACACTCGATAGACCGACACGCGTTTATTGACATGTTTTCAGTTTTTTGACTTTTTGCGTTGGTTTTAATGATATCCGACAGTTGTGTTACCGACTGAATCTGTTTCTTAAATAAAAAAAAAAATTAAATAACAAAAATATAAAACGACCCCAGGAAATATATAATAACGGTAAAATTTACATAAAAAACATTCACGACAGAACATGACTATATCTTTAAGCATTTGTATTGATAAAATACTGTATAATACTAAAAAAACGAAAACAGTATGTTTATTATGTAGAAACTACAAAAAGGTTGATAAAACCGTCGTAATATGCAATTAATTTTTTTTAGCCGCATTACACCAAATGTGCTCAAAAAATTTCAGCCCTTTAATCCGATCAATTTGGTATCCGACAAAAAAATACGATATAAGATGTATAATTGGTGTTTGATTATCGAGGCGCAACTCTTGCTGTATAGTTTTTACTTATGTATTATTATTTCTATTACTATGTGCTGTTTTATTATTTTTTTTTAATCGTTGTATAAATATTTAAATGAGCACCAATCACATCTTCAATGCAGGTAATGAGATGGGATTGTAGACTCTCTCAAAAAGTAGTATGTAAAAACTGAGAATCCTGATTGACCTATTGACAAGTCAACATATTAAAATCTCTTTTTTGTGCTTAAAATAAATTGTAATATAGTTTTAGGTAAAACACATACCACTGTACAAAAAAACATTAAAATTCAACATATAGCATAAAGACACAAAGTGACTTTTCTATCGAGATTTTTTGTATTTATCCACGCTAAGTCGTATTGCAACACTTAGTATACGACAATAATAATTTGTAGAAGTTCTCCCCATAAATTTTATTGAAAAAAAAAACAAAAAAAAATTAGTACTAGAGTGCTGCACATAATGCTTTAGAGAATCTAATATATATATAGTATACATTTCATTTAAGAAGTTTTTTTACAAAGGTTTCGAGTAACATATACATTATTCCTGCTATAACTAAATTTTTCTAAGTATCCGTAAAAATGCACCTTGAAGAAACATTTCTTTAATAATGATATTCTTAAGCGACAAAAAAATATACATATGGGACACTCTTTTTTAGATAGTAAGTAGTATTTTATTTGTTGGTTGTTAGCTGGGTGGGTAATAGATAATTTTCATATAAGAAAAATCTAACATTAATATTTTTACCGCCATACTTTTTGCCAAAATTGTATTATCATGCTTCATTTATTGTTTAAAAGGCAAAACTTGCATCATTTCAAATAAAACTTGTTCATAGATCAAAATTTTGTAGAGATGTACAACCAAAAAAATACTTGTGTACCTTAGAACCAGTAACATGTCTTACTGCAATAAAAAAGTTAGTAAAAACATGTTTTTTTATAACAAAAAGATGTAAATTTACTTTCATTCCCAGAATACTCCCCGAAATCCCCGTTGATTTTTTGGTAAGTCCAAAAAACAGCATTTAAGGTCGATTAATCGTTGATACCGTAGACGGCAACGGAAACCTTGCCACCCGAAATTCAAAAATATTAAAAAAAACAAACTATTATCAAAAGCCTGGGTATTTACAAAAATACCCGGACATTTAATTTGATTTTGTTTAAAAAAAACTGGTTACCCGGGTAAATAGTACCGGGTCGGCAAAACCTACATATGTTCAGTTTTATTTTTTATATAATAGGCAAGTTTCTGACTTATATTAATAAATTTACAAAATTAGAACAAAATGTAAAATAATGAAAAAAGTAAGACGTAGCGTGTGTTCTTGCATTTAAGACAAGCAAAACAAAAGTCGATGCTGTGTTTTTTAAAATAATAACAAAAAAAACAATTTGCTCAATGACTAACCAGTAAAGAAAGAAGTCTTATTGTCAAAAAAAAAAACGTTGTTGCTGGTAAGCAAAAAAAAGGAATGATATAGTACCTGACCTTTTGTTGTGCATTTTATAAGGTAGGAGCCGGTTAATATAGTTTTGTTGTTTTTTTATTAAAAATGTATGTATTATTTGAAATATTAACTTGATTCAAGAAACTTTTGATCTTACAAAAACAAATTTAATAAATATTTGCAAATAAAACCTGTACTTAAAAATATAATGTGGTTTTACATACATTTGTATATTTTTACATTGCGTTTTACATTATTGTTATACCTGAACTATATTACAATTGCTTGCAACTACATTTCAGTATAATTTTTACTAAAGTTTTGCAAAAAAGACATTATGAAGAGAAAAGTCCGCGTAAAAATATAACTTTCATATTTATAATTTTGTTTGAAAATACTTTTGTTTAGATTAAATACAGTTTCAATTTACTTTAAGTGGGTTAATCAAAATATGCCAGTAACACGATTCAGTCATGCCCATTTAAAAGACTATAAGTAATGAATCTTTTGTTTGCATAGAATATATCATCATATTTAGTAGGCCCACCAGCCCAGTGGTCGTAAAACTAGTATTGATGCTACATTAAACGGTTCATTTATAAATAAAAAATGGATGAACGTTTTAAGTTGAATTTCATGTCCTTGTAATTTTTTATATTATCTACACTTACCCCTGCAATGCTAAAGTATTTTTGCAGCATTTTTTTTCTAATCAATTTCTGTGTTTCTGTCAGAGAAATATCCTACGTATTAAATAATTGACAATAAACAAGCTATATTTTTATCTAAATTGTAAAATAAGTTATTTAGGGAATATTCCATTGTTTTACCTATGGCTATTTTTCGCCCTGAAAAAGGGGTTAACAAATAGCTATAGGTAAATTTACCTATGGGTAAGAGAAGGCTGTTCCAAAAAATTTAACCTATGGTGACTTTAGCCATAATGATTTTTATGCTTTTTAGGACCCATGGAGATTTTTTTCACCATGGCTAAAAAAAATTCTAGAAGACAATAGAAAAGATAAAAAAATGCGGAGAAAAAATATAAACATAAAAAACCAAAAAAAAGGATTGATTTTTTTACTTATTTATGGTGACTATTATCTAAAAAAAGAAAGCAACTGAGGGTGAAAAAAATCGAAAAAGAACAAATACACTATAGAAATAGCATAATACCTCCATAAAACTTCTTTCTCGTATATATTGATATCTCAAGATTTGCTAAAGGATAAAATTTTGTTTTTTAGAGACCTGAAGATAATATGTTTTAAAGAAACCCCTGAAATACTAAAAACCTTAAATAATAGTACATATACTTTTTTAAGTTTAAATTTTGTGTTTTTTCTATTTTCTATGTATTAAGATCCTTTTTAATTTTTACCTGTAGGTAATAATAACACAAAAAATACAATACCCATGGGTAAAAATAACTTTCTTTTTTATCTATAGGTAAAAATACCCATAGGTAAAAAAATGGAACATGCCCGTAATATATATTAATAATTTAAAATTAAGTTAACATTTCCGAGAGAGCATATATTTTTTTCCCAGAAAATATATGTTTTTCCTAAAAAATATATGTTTTTTCAAGAAAATATATGCTTTCTCTAAAAAAAACATTAGATGTATGCCCAATAAATCTCCGAAAAATATATGTTCTTTCTCAGAATTCAAATTATTGTCAAAATAAATGCAAAAAACTTGTAAATCACAGAAAAAATAATTTATCTATATATTATTTTATTAATAATATCTTGATTATATTATTTTTATATTCAAATATT
>JAQFYM010002520.1:0-23175 GCA_034694785.1 Agrenia bidenticulata
TCCCCCCCCCCCCCCCCCCCCCCCCGCCCTCATCGGGGGGTGACCTGTTACTATTTCTTAGTATCAAATGCACATATTAAATAATTACACAAATAAAAAATGCGTTGCGTCTGCATTTTGCTTATACAATTTTGACCTTTACGCATAGAAGACAGTATCTTTTTACGCAACATGAAAAATAAAAAAAAATACTGAAAACGTCTATAGAACAGCTTTTTTATTTTTTTTAAAGCTTTTTGTTTATTTAAATAAATATATTGCAACGAATTTTTTTTTATAAGAATACATAAATGTACAAAAAAATTTTGCGTAAAATTAAAAAATTCCGAGTTACTTTTTGTAGGTTGATAAACCAAAAATTTTCCTTCTATGAAAAAAATATTTATTTACAAAAAAGCTGTTTGTAAAAACTGCTTTCATTAATGTTTTTCTTGTGCCCTATATATAAAAGGTGACCAAGTATTGTCGCCTGACTTTTGTTTTTAATTTTATTCAAAATGTGTATTAAATTTTGTTTTCTGTACGCTGATTTGCTTTTGCAGACAGTTTCCAAAAAAACTAAAATAAAAAAAAACCTCCTTTTTTTTGCGTGGTGTGGTTTCAGTAAAAATAATGTTGTAAAACATAACTGTCAGAGCTTCATACATTTTGCATATTTGTTCGGTTAGTTTTGTACTATAGGAAATCAGTACCATGTAGGCATAGATACATACAAAAATATCTAGAAGAAGGTTATTACCTTATAGTTTATTGCCAGATTGTATACGAACCACGTTAAAGTATATGTACCATGTCATGTGTTTTCAAATTCGTATTCCCATTCTCGATTTTTACTTCAATGCGCAAAAACGTTTTTTGCGTCGAATACTAATTTTTTTTGTGTTTTGCTAAACTTAAAAATTACAAAGTTATGTTTCAACGACATATGCACTTACAATTTTTGCAAATAAAAAGTTTTTTTTTGGAAACTGTGTCTTGCATCAAAAACTGCTTTTGAACGCAACATTTACAACCGAAAAAATTATCTATGGTACCTACAAAGCTGGCAACCTTGCTACAACCTGTTTTCTTTATATTATTTCATTATTTAGTTGCAGCCTTTGGCACATAGTTGTGCAAAAAGCATACACAAAAAAGCATACAAGATGTGCTTTTTGTAAGATTTCGTAAGTTATTGTATATGTTTAGATTTTGACCTCGGGTATGCGCTGTTGAAGTTTTGGATGAGGGTCGCCTGCATAATTTTTTTTTTACATTACAATCTGACGACGTAATGGGTGCTATTTTTTTTTTTGCATTTTACTTTCAAACAAAACCCTTGCCTAGTAATTTTTTTTCTTGCGGTGTAGATTGCTTTAATACTGATTTTGTTAAATGTTTTCTGTTTTTATTGCAAACTTTTATCAACCACACTCGTACTCTGTCGCATTTAATTTTTTGTGCCTTGTTTGCCATTAAAGTAGCGCACTCACAGGTTTTTATCTGCATACTTCTTCATTCATTTCAAATTTGGATTTTAGACAGAGGCCCACTATAGGCATGTGACCTGAACCCTGAGGTAATAAACCACAAACCAGCATAAAATGAAAAAAACGCGGTAATAGATGCATGGAATATGGACGAACGTTTTTAAAAAGTTTTTACAATAAAAAAAAAACATTTTTAAAAAATCAGCTTCTGCTATACTTTTGCATACTGAAAAACACAAAAAAAGTAAAAAACAAAATCGGCGCTTTTATAGCAAAATAATCAGCTCTTCCCGTACTTTCTGCTGTTTTCATATGATCGCTCATCGATATTTGTACTTTCTTTTGTAATAATGTACATATGCATGAGGTATTTAGTATTTTTTATCATGATATTATTTTAACTTTAAATATAAATTTTTCAAAGGTACTCGTCTGCTATCAAATTAAACGAAAGGCGTAGAAAATGCAACCGATTCACTTTTTTTTGTTTGTGCTCCTTTTAACGATAGGCTTAAGTAAAAAAAAAAAAAAGTTTTTTACAAAAGTAATTTCAATGATATGAGCTAAATATGTACCGTATACTAAGATATTGGGCAAAAAACAAGTCATAAGCTTTTAATGCATAACTGTTTTAAAGTGTTTTTGCGCAATTTATTTTTTTGATCCTAAATTAAGTACTTTTTTTTCAAATTGCATTGATAATATAAACATTTTTTATGTCAAACTTTTACACATTGTTCATATTATTTTGTTGGTAATTTGGCACATTCAGAGTTTTGTATTTTGTTTGATATGCTCTTCTTATGTATATTTGCCTTTTTGTAATGACGCAAATATGCGCTAATTCTACACACCGACATAGATGTTTCGTCTTAAATGTGGAACATTATGTTTTGTATGCAAATAAATAGTAATATTTTAGAAAAAGCAGTTATATTGACACTGAATACATGTTCAGTGTCACAATTACATTAATTGACACAAAAAATACGTACGTCCATATTTCTGCATGTTATGTTATAAAATCAAAACGAAAACCTTTTTATTAGTGAATTTATTTTTTGTGTACAGCAAATGTCACTACTATCGCTTCTAGAAGACCAAAAACGACTTTAACGGTGTATAAATAGCAAAAAATTTAGTACGATACTGCTAGGCTGTACGGCAAAACGAATTTCTACGCTTATGGCATAAAATATGCTCGGTATAGATTTTTGTTTGCGCTTCTATATCCATATAATTTAAATAACTAAATGCTAAAAATTACACATTTATATACATTGTTTTAGTTGTTATATACAGATACAAGTTCTTTTGCTTATTATGTGTAAAGTTTAAATTATTTTTACGCGTAAAGAGTCGACGCGTTTCCCCTAAATTATAATCAGTCTTTATACTGTTTTTGCGCATAGGTGCATGTGCTTTGAACATTCATCAAGCGTGAGAACCTGTTTTTTTGCTTTTTTGGAGTTTTTAGGCTATTTTGCATTTACATTTTTCTATTTGGATTTTTTGATTAAAAAAAATCGTTTATAAAAAAAACAAAAAGCACGTCTTAAATTAAGATATAAATTTTTGGAAAACAAAGAACGTTCCATTCCTGTTTTAAAGCTACCATATTGTAGTTTACATTCAAAAAACAGTAAAAGCGTGTATTTTAGTATATTTATAATAGTTGAACTACTTTGCAAACCTCTTCACACTAAACAAATATACTTTCTAATTAGCCAAAAATGCAGTAAAATTCAGTGAGAATTATCATTTTTAACGATCTGTCAAATCACAACACTTATCGCTGAACGAACTGTATTTTGTAATTGTTATTGGCCACTATATAACGTCATGTTCTAAAAAACCAAGTTTGGGGGTATAAACATGTTATTTATGAACTTTGATGTACCTAGAACTTATTGGTTCATATGTTTTAAGTTTTATATAAAAGAAAAAACGTTTTAAATAGTTTTTATCTATTATTTACAAAAACTTAAAGGTAAGGTATGCAATAAGGTCCAACCATCTTTACATAACCATCATGTAATTTTTTTTTTAATTTTTAGGCCAAGGTTTTTTTACAAAAAAAAACGAGACAGGCCGTACAAAAATAGTATATTTGGCGACCTGCGTAGTTAATGCGCCGCATACATCTTAATTGCGCTTTTTCGTTTTTAAAAACTTTTATCAAAGTACTTCTATGTATTCATCAACAATTATTAAAATAAAGTTATTATTCTTTTACTTTTTACGTTACAACTAAAGTACATTTTCTTTTATGATGATATCGTTCGTATTACCTAGTCCCTTTCTTTTAAAAAAGTAAAAGATTCAAAATTTAGAGTATAAAAATTATATCAATTCTTGCTTTACAACAAAAATTCATTTTAATCAAGATTCTTGGACAAAAAAAAATGTGCGTAACATATTTTGTAATTTGTACAAATCACTATGATATGCTGTTTGTTTTATTACTTTTACACTTTTTTAGTAGACAGACACATGACCAGCGGCACCAGATAGAGCAGCGTTTCCCCAAACTATGTGTCCCGACCCTTTTTTGGTCGCGAGATTATTTTTTTGGGTCGCAAACTTTTTATTTATGAATTTTCATAAAAAAACTTATCAAAAAAATTTGTTTATTTTTACTTCAAATTTTTTTTTTATTTTTATGCAAAAAAAATTTGCGTCGCAAAAATTTTTTTTGTGTGTTTTTGGGTCGCAACGAAAAAAAGTTTGGGAAACGCTGAGATAGAGTCTTTGATTATCCAAAAAGTGTTGCAGCACAAAGAAAATAGTAAAATACTACAGTTTACTCTTTTTTTTGTTATATTTGTATTATATATCGACCGTATACAACAATTAACAGAAAAACATTTTTTCGTTTTTTTTAATTTGTATTTTTCTGTGCAAATAATAAAAAGCAAACGATTAAAAGTTTTGTGTATACAATTGCATATGAAAGGTTTTTGCGCACAGATCCTTGTCTGTAAGTATGATGAAAACTACGGATTACGCATACAACGCACTAAATTTTATAGGCAATGCAATAATTTTATTTGTAAATGATAAGAAAAAAAAAGAAACAACTATTATATTTGAAAGATGTATATATGTAGATTTATTTTTTGCAAAGTTACGATATGCTCAATACGAGTTTTAAGATTAATAACACTGTATAAACGCACATTTCAATGATAAGCGCTTTATTGTAAAATCAACTAGTATGTTCGACACGAAAACACTGTAGGAAAACTTTTATTGACAATTCTTGTGTAGATTTTTAATTGTAAATATATTTTAAGTTTTCATATACACCGCGTTTATCTTAAAAAATTTTTTAAAATATATGATTTATGTTTTGCCTACTTTTTTGAAGGCATGCATACAGAAAATAAAAAAAAAATATATGCGCATTATATTTGATAACCTATCCTTGCTAAAAAATACAAAATTTATTTTAGTCTACAATAAATTTTACATCCTGTTGCATAAACCAAGTATATTTAAAACATTAATTTTTTTTTTTTAAATTACAAATGCACCTATAGAATAAAATAAATAACATAAAAAATAATAAGCAAAGCCCCTAGAATCTACAATGCCCTATAAAATAACAAAAAAATAGCAACAATATAACAACTTTGCCTAATATACCCAGCTAAAAGACTTTTTTAAATATGTGCATGTATCCAAAAAATAAGGTAGAACAAATATGAACAAAAAAGCAAGCTCGACACAATTTTGCAGTTAAATAATACTAATAATACCCCAAAACGACATTTTATTTTTAAAAGCAAGATATATGTATACCCAATAAAGTGACGATGAATGGTGCCGCAACAAGATATACAAATAACTAAAAAAACAAATGCAAAAAAGACTGCTGCACAATGAATATTTATATATAAACACAGCGTTTTTTGCAAAAAGAAAAAAATGGCTCTGATCAATAAACAACAAAATAAATATTAAAGTAAAAGTAAAAGTGAAAATACATTTTAATTTATGAACAATCTAATCACATACGGTCTTGTTGTGCGTTTTTTGCTACAATTTTTTTGACCTATTTTGAATTCTTTTATTGTGTAAATCTTTATTATTAAAAACAAAAAAACGAAACAAAAAAAATGGCATTAAAGACATTTAAGATAAATTTATTGATTAAAATTGCTTAACAATACATATTAATGTGTAAATTGTGACATAAAGACATTTTCCTATACTGCCTTGTAAAAAATTTGACTTCTTTTTTTTGCAGCAATACTTTGTACGCAGGCGGAGATTTAAAGAACTTAATTTGTTGACTCACACATGAAGACAAAAAAATACATTGCCTTACGTTGATTCACGTACTTGTATGTCTGTTAGTATACAGTACCTTTTTACTCATAAATAAGTGTCGTTTTTTTGAGTTTTTGCATTTTAAAGAGAGTTTACTCAGACATGTTACATATTATGCAAAACTTGCTTAAGATTACAGTACATTACAGTTCGTAAGATTTATTAGGGTTTTTTTTCATAATAGATCTCATTCGTGTCGTTTTACAAATGAACTCAGAACTTTTGTTCTTATATGTGTTTTGTTATTATTTTTGTTTTTGGCAATGTTGCAGGTTCTAAAGTTTTTCTTGAGTTTTTTACATTGACTTTCTCTTTCACTTACCATATATTTTAATTGCGTTAAATTTACCCTTTACGAATATATATGCCCTAATAAACATTTATTATTTGTACATTTAGCTACATCCTTTACTTCCCTTATTCAAAAAGCTACGATTATTAGCAAGTTGCCATCGCATACTTGCATAAATTCACTATTTATCGTGCATTGGTCATTGTGAAAAATAGATGCTTTTTTACTCATTTTCAAGAGTATAAATGCGTGCACATCAACACAAAAAATAATCAAACTGATAAACTAATAGTTAATAGGCGGTTTGTTGTTCGCAAAGAACACAATACGACGACATATAATCTTTAAAAAAAAAACCAAAAAATGTAAAATTAAGGACGAAGTTGTATATAAATGAACAAAAATAACATTTGAATTAAAGTATTAGTATTAGATACGTAAACACGCTTGACACATAAGTACAGTCATTTTGTTTATTTTGTCTTGAAGAAAACATTACGAACGAAGACTGCAGGAACCTTTAGTTTTTTTTTTTTTTTGTATGCAGGTTATTACAATAGAATTGGATATAGGTCTACCCGCATCAGATGTCTGCTTTTTCAGCTGTAGCTTAGCATATGCAGTTTTGCGTGAGCACAAATCCAATGTGTATTCAGTTACATAAGTACACAGCTTGGTTTTTAGAGTTTTTACTAGATATAAACAGTCGCTGTAAGATATTACTGTTAGAAAGCAGTATTAAACCTGTAACCCTTATCTTTTGCCGCTGACTTTTCATAATCTTCGGGCTTGATTTATAACCAACACACGCTTATTGGGTGAGAGCGTTTTATAAATATCACTTTTTTACATTTTGGATTGCCCCGAAATATTTTTTTCTTTAAATTGTGTGGTTTTTATTTGTGCTAAATATTGCGGCCGAAAATACCGGTTAAGATATATGCACTTTTTTTAACTAGCCTTAGATCTTGTAAAATAGTTAATAATTCTTTATACGAGCTTTGTTGGTTTTTTATTGAGTTTTTGCTTTTATAAGACAATTGTTGTGCTTTTTGTTTTCCTTTTGATCGATCAAAAATATATTTACAAATATGGTTCTAGTATATGGTAGCATATTAAGGGCATTCTTCGTTTTCCGGCGCAGCAAAAAAAATGTAAGTTTTGTTTTTGCTCTGTATTAATTTTAATAAATAGTACTTCTTACTAACATCGTCTTCTTGCGTACAAAAATACATACCTACTTAAGGATCAGTACTGTATATTAACCTGCAAAATTTTTCCTTAGATTTTTTTTTGACACGTAATAAAAGAGTTTAGACCCCCTATCAAGACAAAGATGTTTTTTATGTACTGTTTATTACTAAGTATGCAGCGTTCAAATAAAACTTTGTAGATCGCATTTATCAAAGCTAAACGGGATCTTAACCTAAATTAAATAACATATAGAATTTATAGATATTTTTCAAGGATGGTATAACAAAAAAACACTTTTAACTGCAATAAGCGCGTAGTTTTGCTGTTGTTTGTAGTTCATTTAATAAATCTTATCATTGAAGTATGTTGCATTATATTAGAAGGTGCAGAAAGCTTGGCTTAGCCAAGATAAACTGACAAATACTTTAACATAACTCCGGACCATTCTAAAAACTCTAGATTTTGCCAGTACAAACACGTTGTATCGGTGTATAAATACGCACACACTCAAGGTCAAAATCACCAAATACAGCCAAAAATATATATAAAAAACATAAAACGGCATGCTTAGAAACAGCAAAACGTATTGTGGCCGTTTTCTTCAATAAAAAGCTTACAAAGCGTTAAATACAAAGAAAAGTCAAACTGCATCTCAAAATGTTAAAAAAACATATGGAATAAATTAAAAAAACAAAAAACAAATAAAAACTGTCTTAATATACTAGCTTTACGTAATTTAACGCTAGTTGATAAATACATGCAGGTTATATTGGGGAGTTGTAGATGTGGATATGGCTAGTATCTAGGGGAGGTTGTGATGAAAACTATATTAATGATTTGATGTATGTTTTGTATGCACACCTATGTGATAGCAATGTTTTTGTAGTGCAAACGCACCAGGTCTAAACATGGAACAATGTAAACGTTTTAAAGCCCATTTTAATGTATTGTTTTGTGGCATGAAAAGCCATTTTTATTGATTCTGACGCTTTTTTGTGTTCAAGTAAACTATAAGCTAAAGTTCAAAGGACAATTACACGCATCTTCAGCTGTTGTTAACAAAGTTCGTAATAAGTTTCGTATGTGAAAAACCTATTATGTATATAAAATAAACTGACAGCATTTTTAACGCACGGTATTCAGCGTAAAACGCACTTATGGCGTAGCCAAAAATTGCCAAATTACAAAACAACTATTTTTTAACTCTGCTTTGATGTGCTCAGTATACAAGGTTTTATTTTAAAGAGCATTTATTTGGTCAATGAAACGCAGATTAAAGATATTTAAAGCAAGTAAACAAGTTAAAACGATACTAAAAGAAAAGAAAATGCATACAAAAAGGCGATATAAAATAATAAAAAACAGACGGAAATTTTATATCTAGCATGGTCGTCTCCTTGAAAACTTCTCGTAGTAGAAATCGGGTTGAACTCTGATATTGTCAATATTGATTGCACCGTTTACATTTAATTAGCATATCGAAAGGTTTATCTGCCTATAATTATAAGTAAGTATTATAATATTGTAAAACAAATGCTTATTTTTATCTAATGCAAATTTTTTATAAATAATTGTTTTTTCTCTTTGTATGCTGCAGTAAAATGTATGTTTTACATCTTATGTAGTCAGTAACTACGTCATGCTGCCTTATAAGTAAAAACAAGTTGTTTTTTTATAGCTTTACCATAAACTGTTTTTTTTTTAAAATTTTATACTGTGTTTTTGGCTCAGTTAAATAATATGTAGCATATTACACGTTGTAATGCAAATTTATGCGCATTCATGTGCTTATACGATTTCTTTTAGTTTTATCATTACGCATGGTCACAGAGTTTTTTATAAAAAAAAACAATATCCATTTTTTCGCAACAAAAACGTGTTTTTATAAGCATTTATACCAAAGAAATTAACAATAGAATGTTGTAGAAATAAGTAAACAAAGCTTTCATACACAAATATTATATAAAGAAACAAATCACTGTGTATTGTAAAAGTTAAAAAAAAGGATATCTATACATAATGCTCATTAATAGTTCTTTTATCGGTAAAGGAATATATATAAATAATACATAATAGTTTTTGTGTTACGTTCCTTTGCAATTAGAGGGTAATTTTTAATTCATGACAATTATAGTCGCAAAATGCTATAAAACCATACTGTGAAAGTCATATATAATAAAAAATTAATCCAATGCTTTACAAGTTTTCTAGCATTTCAAATAGTCCATATTTTTAGCAAATAATTTTTTTTATAGCTTTTTTAATGTAATAATGCTTTTATTTGGTAAAAATATTTTTTAAAACGCATTTTTTTACGGGACACGCAAACTACTATATATAAAAGGTATATAAAACTCCAGCCTTTATACAATCTAAGTTAAATATATTTTAATATATTCAAAAATATTTTTTTTTAAGTGCAGATTATATAGTATTTTTTTTTCGATTTTTTATGAATAACACGGCTCCTATTGTACTGCTGTAATATTTTCTGTTTTTTTTGTCGATAATGTTGTTCTTAAAAATGTATCATCCAACTTAAAAGCAGTATACTAAAATTTACGATCTCAAGACAATATTTAAGATCCAATTTTGCATTATGTATATGTTCGATTATTTAAGCTCTAAAAAACGTCTTATGGTAGTAGCCGAAAATAAGGAAATTCAGTAAGATTAAATGTCCCGTACAAAACTATGTACAAGAATCGCGTAAAAAAAAGCCTAAGCATAAGACAATAATCTAAAAGGTTTATATATATATTGCAAACAACTTGCAGTAATGTTATTTTAAAATGGTAAGTTTTTACAATTAGCAAAAAAAAAACGGCGATAAAATTTTTGTTTCCCCATCGATCATCTCTGCAAACAGTCCTATTTACTCTTGCTTGTCTTAAGCGTGCGAAAAATCTTACTTGGAGCACCTGAAAAGCAATATTTGTATCTGCATAGTATTGCGGTTTTATTCTACAGAGCATATATTAAATAAGTTAAAAAAAAACATTTGTACAAAAATTATGTATTATGTGTAGATTGTCATAAGATGATATTTTCATTTAAAAAAATGACGACGAGTAAACAGAAATGCGTAATTAGCAAGTTATAATAATTTTGGTTATATACAATTGTAACGTCTCTACAACAGATTTTTTTTATGTTAGAAGAAATTACATTAATACGTTAAGATTAGACTTCATTTGTTTATCGTTGCTAATTTACAACTACAAGTAATTTCTTAATATCTAGATTTATTGGATCGTGTTTTATAATAAAAGACACTTATTTTGTAGTTAAAAACTTAAAAAACGCAGTTCTGTCTATAAAAATGATGTTTCGAGCAGCTGTTGCGGTGCTATACATGCAAACATGGTTGTTGCTTTTTTTGCGTTTTTTTTGCAATTTTTCTGATGCAAATATTTTCTATGCAAATATTAAATCTGCAAATATTTTTTCTTGAGTATAATATTTTATGCTGTATAGCATTGCTGCAAAAAGCACGTACAAAGTTTTGTTTCATAATTTTGAATACTAAATTATGTATTTTTCAGCCTGTTTTTATTCGCAGTTCCTTAACGATTTTCATTATTTATATGCAGTTTACAAATAAGAAGTATTTATAAAAAACAGACAGTTGTGTCTAGAAAATACATCATTTTTAAATACAAAAAGAATCTAACAATTTGTAAAAAATGAAGACAAATTCGGCTTGTATATGTCTGTTAATATAACCGCGATTGTTTTTTTTTACAAACCATGAAGATAAAAAATATGCTATTTTACTGCTGTTTATATAAAAAAACTTCATATTTTTACCACGAATACCACAAAAAATCCAATTATAAACATCTTAAAAAAAGTTAATTAATAGAAAGTCCATGCGTAATTATATATTTTTTTGTGAAAATTTGCTGTTATCGTACAAAAATTTGTTTTTTAATATTATATAGTATTGACTCGTCAACTTTTCAGGTCAAAGGAATTTTTAACATATTTTTCTTATCCGATACAATATAATTGACAGTTTTAACAAAGTTTATTTATTTATTTTTTGTTTTTTTTTCTTATAAATGCCAATTTTTATAAGGTTGGTGCCTTTTACTTACGTAAAAGTAGATAAAATTTTTGCAGTAAATGCTTTTTTTGTTTTTTTATAAGAGTATGCACGCATATAAGCGATGCTTTTGTTTAAATAAGTTAGAATGACATGTCGCGTTTTTTGCGTTTGTAAAATCATCTTGACTCTAAAAATTTATGGTGTGTGTAAGTTTTTAGATCAAGAAAATTCAGCTTATGATTTTGATGCGTTTTCGTACTAAATATATTCATATTATATTTAGAACATGAAAAACGAATCAAAGCAGTATAAATCCCATACAAAATGCTTTTAAAAGCCGTCTTCGTTTTGTGCAAAAGTGTTGATGAATAATATTCTTTCTTTTTTTTTCCAGGATAACATTTTCATAGAAAAAAAAACAACCATAAATTAATATATATATACTATCGATAATAGAACCTAAAATACAAAACAAAAATGAATGCTTTAATAGCAATTTGGTAACCTTCTTTGCTGCAAAAAGTTGCAAAGGCAAATTAGTAGGACTTAAAGACATGAAATAATATAAGACAATATCTTCAATATAATATCAATCAAAAAACTAACCATTTTTGTTTATTTTTTGTATACCCTATTTAATTATTGCATAAGTTTTGCTTTTTTATTCGGTAAGTAGACAGAAAGCAAAAAATAGCAGCTTGCAATACATTGCACCTAAACCCTGCTTTAATACACTTTCTGTATAAAACCTTTATGATTTTGTGCACAGTTTTTTTTGTTCTTGCAAATACCTATGGCTCTACAGGGTAGATGTATGACGGTTACGTAAAAAACATTTAGTTTTTTTGTTTGTTTAATTGTTGCAATTTCATTGTTTATGTGTAAATATAGCAAAAAAAAAACAATAAAATATGATCATAAAAAATGTGTGTATATGCAGTACAAGATTCGGTATATAATATGCAAAAAAATGCACGTATACTAGTGGCTTATCCAAGGGGGGGGGTTCGAGAGGTCAAACCCCATCCTTCAATAAATTTTGCATCTGAATTAAAAGAGGGTTTAAATTAGAGAAAACAATTTTATGCAAAAATATTTTACAAAAATGAAAACTTTTTTAGAATTTGTTCACAAATATTTTGTAATATTGATTTTTTTTAGGGTACTGTACTTTGCCTTTTTTAACCCCCCCCCCCCCCCCCCCGAAAAATGCATGGCATCGCCATACAGCAAACACTATTGAGTTAAGGTTTAAAAATTGTAACAAAAAAACGGATATTCAAAACTGGACATATACAGGCAAATTTCATATTTCTTGTTTACGTGTAAGTAAAGTCTTACGTTTTATTGCTTCGTGCACACAAAATGCTTTTTTTTTAGATGATTTTTTTTATTTTTTTTTTAAGGGGAAATAAATGTTACTGCAGAATTTTGCGCTAATTATGCTTTTAAAAAAAATTTTAAATAAAAAACATACTTTATACTTTTGAAATACAAAATCGTAAAATAGATGCTGTGACATACTGGTCATGCACCAAGATATACTGTTTCTTTGACAACAAGAATATAATTTATGTGTCTTTTTGAAAACATGCATTCAAAAACATAAAAAATGCAGATATCTTATTTTTAAGCAGTAAGAAGCATACTGCTAACTATTGTAGACAACACAAAATAAAAAGTCAAAACCGCTACCTTCATAAAGTTTAAAAAAAAAAACCAAAGCAATTTTAATTATACATAACAAATCGATGTCGAAAAATTTCTGTGTATGGTAAAACTAATATGCATTTAATAAAGTAAAAATTAACTTGCAAAAAATATTAAAACGATATTTAGTTTACAATATATTGTAAAAATGACCTGAAATATCTTTACCAGTAAACTTCACTGTCAGACTATGCGTATTTCGGCTACAGAGGAAGCCGTTTTTTTTATAAAACTGTAAAAATTTACACAATTGTGTTTACGTATGATGTTAAACCTTTTGCTAAGTTATTGAAAAAATGATGCACTATACAACTTTTGTAGATTTACAGATAACCGTCTATAATTCAACTTTTGTTAGGTTTAGTTGTACCTGTAAAAAAAAACTATATATTATTAGTACATCAATCCCACAATAAAATATTTCTTGTTAGGTTTGCCAATCAATTTATAGTTTTTATTTTTTCTTCTATTTCTTTATCATACAATTAGCGCTGCAATGTATACAATAAATGCGATTTATTGCAGGTAAAATAATTTTAATAAAGAATACTACATAAAAACATTTCTTGCTGTATCTACAATTATATTCATATGTATGTAAATATACGCATTTTTTTGCATATATATAAAAAGATCAACTACATGCGCGTATTTGAAAAAAAAAAAAATATTTGTATGCATAAACCTGCATAAAAAAAATTTTACTTGTTATGTTTAATTGTAAAAAAATACAGAATATAATTTACTTTGTTTTCTAACGTTATGCATATTTTTTTTATCATTATAAATGTCGAGTCACTTTTTTAGGTCAGACCACTTTGATTTTTTACTTTGTTTTATGTGTTTCATATTAAAAAATATTATTGTTGTTTTTTTACAATTGCTGGGTTTTTAATTTTCCTATTGTTGCTTTATTGATTAGCTTAAAACAGTACTTTTTTTTGCCGTAGTGAAAATATAAATTTAAAAGGTAAAACTACAAAACTCTCTAAAAGTTTACAATAAATATGTATATACGGTAGTTAAGACATTGTAAATTCAGAATGACAAGTTTTTTTTTCATCAAAAAAGACCAAAAGCGCGTCAAAAAAATTAAGTTTACATATATACATTTCGGCAATACTCGTTACGTAAAACACAAATTTTTTTCTAATTAATGACGAATATTTTTTTTATGCCTCATATATTAATACTGTTATTTCACATTAAATTGATTTTTAAAAGTTTTTACCTATCAGAAAAAAAAAAAAAACAATAAGTTTTATATTTTACATTTAAAGTGCAATTTCTACGTACATATAATATCATTAATAAAAACGTTTTTTTGCGTATGAAAAAGCAAACCTGTGTACAAAAAAACAACCAAATGAGAGAAAAAGATTCAATTACAACTAAAATTGTTCTATATAATTTCTTTTAACCTTTTTAGCAATTTTTTTGTTCAGACGTAAGAAGAAATAAAATGCCGTAGTAATGTATTCTATATATGTTAGTTTTTACTATCACTGATATAAAAAATGTTTTCAATCGTTGTACAATGTGCTTATAACACGTCTTTACAAAAGGCCACAGATAGCAAAATAATCACGTAGGTACTGCATAGACTATAAAATGCAATTCAATGCGGTTTTTATAAATCAAAAAAACTAACAAAAAGTATTGCATCGTGGTGCATATATTTTTAACTTATAAAAGCTATCCGAAAAAGTTTTACTTTAAAAAATAGATTATTTTATGCATTCTTTGCTTTTATTTTTTAGTTATTTAAAAGAGTTTTTTTAGGATACATAAGACAGTAAAACCATTACGGAAAAAAAAATATGTTCATGTATTTTGGAATAAATATAAAAAGCATAATTTTTGTGTAACAAACATACTGAAGAACGTCTGCTTATCATACGCCTATGCAGGCTGTTAATAATTCATTGGAAAAACGCGGTACAGCTTACCTTAAACAATGATTAAAACAATTTCTTATACTTCGGATATCATCGGTAGCGTGGTTTTGCAACCGGCTTGTTTGTACGCAATTTTACACATCAAAAATCTAATTTTTAGTGTTTATAAACAAAATTGTCTTTTTTTAATATTTTATACGTTAAGTCTAAAGTATTATAAGATGTTGGTATGTTGGTATGTTTACTTTGTGCAATTTATTTTTGGGTCGTTAAAATACTATATATTTATTCTATAAAATTTCACTCCTAATTTACTTTCTACAAGCATCTGCAAAAAAATATCTACAAAAACACCGTACGTGGCTGTCGTTTTCGCATTGGTTAATATGGCGTCAACAAAGTTTGTTCAAATGTATTTAATTGATACTAGACAATCTACAAAACCGAAATTTACAATAACTACTTAAAGTCTAACTTTGAAACTTACGGTAAAAATACAAAAAGCGCATAGTTATCGTAAAACAAATTTTTTGCGATCCTGTTGCTTTTTTTTACTGAGTTTGTTATACAAAGTTTTTTTTTCATAACAGTTAACTGGTCCCTCCTCCTTGTCAGCCTTCTTTTTAACGGTACTTTAGTTTTATAATCAAAGCAAACAAAAAAAAAGACCTGGTGCGATTTTTTACTGTTACCATTGCCACTTAATAAAAAAAAAAAGATTTTACGTTTGCTCTATGACAATACGTATTTTTGAAGACAACCCTTTTGGCTGTTTTTTTTTTTTTTTTCAAACAGTTTATTACATCAATATAAAATAATTATAAAATTAGTATCACAAATAAAAACCCCTCTATATTTTTTGTACACTACAATTATTA
Source organism: Agrenia bidenticulata (assembly GCA_034694785.1). Lineage (NCBI taxonomy): Eukaryota > Metazoa > Arthropoda > Collembola > Entomobryomorpha > Isotomidae > Agrenia > Agrenia bidenticulata. Next base: position 15,828 of record JAQFYM010002520.1, read on the forward strand.
TGATATAAAATCAAATATACGTTATAACAAAAAAAAATGTATAATTTTTCCATCTCGTATTTACGATTTAAATAAGTTTTATCTATTATTTTATATTGATGCATTACAAGTAAATAATTTCATACCCATATCACTTAAGTTTTACGACTTTATTAGTGTTTCCAAATACCCAGGACACATTAACCCGGGTAGATTTTTGACCCCAAAATTTACTACCCGGGTATTTTATAAGGTCTTTAATAGCAGATCATCTGTTTTATTCACAGCCTAAAAATGCACTTATATAAAGCATTTGTAAATAAATTGAATTTGCAACTGTAAACGATTTAATTTGATACTGTAAGTACATTTTGTTTAGATTGAAAACAAATATATGTCAAAAAGTGGTAGATAATAAAAATAATGTCTTACACTTGAAGATAAAAAAATCAGTGGATGCATATATTTTTATTATGTATATATTATCCTACATGCTCAATTAATGGATTTCTATATACAAGATGAATAAATATATACAAATTTTAAAAAAATGTAATATAAGCTTTTTTTTAAGCGCTTAAAACATGACTATGAATATATTAATTTTCCGCATCTGATTTCATTATAATTCGGCGGTTCTAACAGTACACTAAGCGCCGTAAATAAAAGAATCTATGTTATGTAACTTTTTTAAAAAAATCTGTAGAGATACCAGTTAAAATCGTATAAAACAAAGAATTAAAAAATAAAAAATTACATAAATGACTTTTTTGAGTTTTTTACATTGATATGGTATTTTAGGTAAAAATTTTACAAAAAAACATGTTTCTGATGTAACTAATTTACTCAAAATGCGTCATCTAGACGTGTGTATATATATAAGTAATTTTCTTGCATATTTGTCTATTGGTCATTTTGTTATCATAAAAAATAGTATTACAAAGCAATACTTGCAGAATATAGAAACGAATTAATAAAAAAAAATATTTTACATATATAATACCCCGTTAAATCTAAAATTTTCCATTTTTTAGTAATGTGACATTTTTTACAACATATCACTTTACTTAACATTAGATATATATTTTTCTCTTAAGTAAATTTCCACATTAACTACCCGGTTTTTTTTTTGCATAAAATCCGGAAAAACCCAGGTACACGGGTTTAAAAACAACTGTACGTATGCAGTTAAACGCCATGTTTAATACAGCTTGTAAAAATAAACTGTTTGATTTCTATTATGTGATAAATTTACTGCGGGATCTTGGAATGTTTTAAATTGTCAATACTAAAAATATAGTACAAAAAAATATAATCCATATTCGAGTAATAATAAGTTAAGTATTTTATAAGAACTAAACATTTTTTTTTACACAAAAAAAAACAAAAAACTTTTGTAAACTATAAAGTGCATTAATTCTGTATTATAAAAGGTGAAATAATATATACGTAAAAAAAAATTAAGTAATCCTTATATTAGCTTTCTCAGGTGCATTTACATAGATTGAGTGTTTTATAAAGATGAACGGCTTTTTATTATGAAGGCCTAACGAATAAATTTACAAAGGTATTAGCATTTTTAATATTTTAGGGATGGCGAGTATGAACTATATATATTTGTTTTTTTATTGTTCAATGCACACGCAACAGCATATGCAGGCCATCTTATTTGAGCATTACAGGTAGAAAATCCTTCAAATCCTTTTAATCTCAAAATAAAAATTTCTTATTTTGGAAAAAGAAGCAAATGTACGGAATTTTTTTTTTGACTTAAAAAAACTGCAAAAGACTAACAATATTTTAAGTAACGCTTGTAATTGTAACAAAAAATAATCGTAGAAAGTTACGCACATTTTTAACAGCTTTTACGGGTTGTAGTACATATTTGCAAAAAAAATAATGTAACATGAAACAATATACATATAAGATACATCTCAACGATAAAATTTTATTCTACGAGCCATGTGATTTGATAGTTTAAAAGGAATTGATAACTCTAGGGTCATTTTTTGCCTCAGTTAATACACAAAAAAACAATAGTAAATTGCTACAATCTAACAAAAATACGGCAATTTTTATACACTTGTCATATACACATTAAATTTTTTCGGACCTCATTACCAAAATTCTATGCTGATTTTTTCTAAAATGACAGTATAACATTTAGTATTTAAATTTGCCAGTTTTATACAAAAAAAACTGCATATATCTAGTGTTATTATAATTATGTAGTAACTTGTTGTAAACAGGTTAGCACTAGCTTGCATTTTGCTTTACTTTTTATATCTGACAACATTCTCTACGCATAGATGCAATATATATTGCAAAATCTGTTTAAAAAGCAAGAAACCAGTTAGTATATATTTCATGTTGCTCTTTTTTAGTTTAAAGTATTCTGGCGTATTTAGATTTATGCCGTTGTTTTTACAAAAATGGTTTAATAGTAAAATAAATGATAAAAAATACAGAGAAAGAACTTGAAAGAAATAATTTTGTTTCTTTTTTTTACTATATTTATATGTCTTGTATTTTGCATTCTTTTACGTTTAAACCTAAGTAAAAAAAAAGACAAATTAAATAACAGACATTGGGTCTTTGTATTTTAAATAAGTCATTTAGCATTTTTGAAATGTAATTTAAAGTAAAAAGACCTGACCGTAGAATACAAATAAACAATCAAAAACAACGGGTTTTCGGTTCCTTTTGATATTCGAATAGCAAGTAAAAAACGAGTTTCGGTAATAAAAACACAAATTTAGTTTTTTTTAACAATATTTTTTTCATAGTGATATTTACTTTAACAATACAGTACTGCTTTACTACGCATAGAATTACCCGCTTTATTTTGTGTTAACTATTAAGGGTAGCGATTTTTTTGGATTGTAAATGTAAAACAAAAAAAGGAAACTAAAATTTGAAAAAAAAATTATTTCGATGAAAGTAATGCATAAGAGAGCATATTCCTATGCAAAAAAAGATAACTTTTTTTGTACTTATTGTTTTATTGCAAGGCAATTTTTGTATGTTTCGAAAGCATTCTAATAACTTGATAAAATATCTGTTGTGCAGCATATCACGTAGTTACAGCATATAAAGCTAATAGCGAACTGTTTTGCCTTTTTTGTATTCAAGGCATACTGTCTTACGTTACTGAACAAATTTTCAGGCTTACAAAACGCTTTTACTATTACTAAATGTAAAAAGAAAAGGCGTTACATAAAAACTAAAAAATCTAAGGCGTTATCTGATTGTGACAATAACTTTTAAAATTTGTAACATAACAACAAAAAATGAGGTTTTTAAACATTTTTATATAACTATTACGATATCAGTGGTCAACTATAAATTACAAAAATTTATAGCTTTGAACCTATTATAATAAGAGTTTCTTAGCGTTTTGTGTTTTTTACAAATTTCTTAGAGTAAAAATATATAAAAATAATTCTGTGAGACCGAATATTACATGCAACTTATTACTACCGTAGCTGCTTTACAGATTTTTGAATTATAAGCCGATATAAACTTAATATAAAAAAAAAAACAGAAAAATGCCCTTATTGTGTATGAACGGTAAAAAGTTAATCACAAATCTTTCTCAAGTTCCTGACGCGTCTTATGTGTAAAATTTTAATAAATGCAATTAAGAAGCACTTTTTCTACAATAAAAAGATATTATTTTGCTACAATGAAAAAAAGGCCAACCTAATGTAAAAAATATACATATAGAAAGATCAGCTTACAGCATGCTCCTGCACGAAACAATACTCGGAACATAGCATTGTATTCCATATGTCAAGAGTTTAATTTTTTTTGTAGAAAAAAATTACAAGCTTACGTTAATTATGCAATTTTATTTTATCTCTGCGTATAACTACAAAAAAATACCCTTGCAAAATGTATCTGGCGGTTTGATATTATTGTTTATAGTTGCAGTACTATATGTATTGAAAATCATGGTTTTTTTTTGTAAAATAAATTCGATTCTAATTGATAGTTCACATTTTATACTTGAACAAACTCGCTTTTGCTGCCACCACAAGTAAGCGTAGTTTTTGTGCATAATGTCAACCTTAAAACCTTTTAAAATCACAATATATTTGAGTTACCTAAAGACGAAAGATTTTAACTCAGTATACATACCTTGTTTGAACCGGCAAAATTCACAGTTAAATAAATTCCATCGCTTATACATTTACGTAAAACTTTGACATAGCCTTACGTTTGATTGTTTACCTTTTTAGGTATTTAAGTACACATATAGAAATTAAAAAAGCATAATTAAAAAAGAAAAAATATACCGCTAGTTTACTTTGCATAAAAACTTTAGTTATATTGGATTACATACGGATTTCAAAACAATTAAGCTTTTATATTGGTTGTGTTTTTTCAGTCAAACTTATTTGCAAATGATTGTTGAAATATTCCAAAAACTTTAGTTACTACTGCTAACGCGATTTTTAGCAAAAAGATCAGGTCGCGGTTACATAATAAATAACCTTGAAACTGATTTATCAGATTTTTTTGGTGTTAAACGCGATATCTGGTAAAAAGAAATAATACTGGTAAACTACTATTTAAAATAGCATAAGTACGAAAAAGCAATTATACGACATACAAAAGTTGTACATGTTTGACACATTTTTTGTTTGCCAAATATATCTTTTTTTAAAAAAGATATTTTTTATTTTTTTGACCGAGATTTTATATGCGGCTCGTGTATAAAGTATTGTATATACCGTATAGGCAATTTTCTTATTCGGTTATTACGTAAAAAAATTCTGCAGCTTTATAAATATGTTACAAAAAAACATCTGAGAATGTTTCTAAGATTGTTTAAAATAATTTTTAAAAGACATAATGACATAGCGTACAAAACTCTAACGGTAAAAACGGACATAATGATAAAAACATCCTTTTTTGCTATAATGCCTTAATAAACAACTGTAGAAAAAAGCGGGACATATGTTCCAAACATTTAAACATATCTTGTGTTTTTAATTTAAGTTTATTCTTTTTTACTTAGAAAACCATAGATTTATACAAAAAAAGCCAAAAATGAAAAAGAAGTATAAAAAAAACACAATGTAAATAAAACACTATTGAATAATTATACGCTAGTTTTGATATTATTTTTTATAAACGACACCTCTATATTTTTACTCCACAAGGCAAATTATTTTTAAAAAATATAGTTTTTAAAACTTAAGCAAGAAATTGGTCGTGCTACGTTCTTACACTTTGCAAACTCTACAACGAGTGTACATAGTAGAACAAAAACGTAAAAAAAAATAGAAACTACCTGCCTTTATATTTTAATGTTATCAAAATGATACTTTAGTTAACATATTATGTTTTTTTTGCTACAAAACACTTTTTATATATTCCTAAATTTTTAAACAGTTATTTGCTTGTAATTCCTAACAAAAAATTCGTCGTTAAAAGCTGCTTTTTTTTTTTAATTCTTTTTTTTTAAACGTTTTTGTAGGCAACAATAGTTCACTGGTGGTTTTGAACGTGCTTACTATACGACAATGAACAATTAAATTTTTTTGTCGTTATTTTTGTTTAGTAAAAATCGAGCCGTTTCTTTCTGCTTTTTTGTAATTGGTATTCTCTGTTTATACACTCAAAATTCTTTTGTCTCAGCAAAATAGAGAGCAGAGGGTTTTCATAAATGATAATATGTAACGGACTCATATAGTTACAAGTACAAGCTTTTTAGCAATTTTTAAATATGTTAAAGCATACAAGAATTTATTTTATACTCCACATGGCAAAATCGCAGCAGCATTTACACGTGTAATATGTAGCTTAAATGTAATTTTATTTGTTATACTTTTTTACGCTTTTTTATAAAACACATTCATGTTTTGTTGCAATTGAACGAATGCAGCATTTTTTACTGTAATCATAGCAAAAAAACTAAAAATATAAATAAACAACGTAACGCAAAACACATACGTAAGTTATTTTTTTGTAATTTGTATATAAAGATATCTCGTTGTGTTGTTTCAAATTATTATAGAACTGCATATGCTACGAACGTAATGCCAATCTTCATATACTTCTGTGTTGGCTCATAATATAAAGTACGCATTGTATAAAACCTTTTGCTATAAAAGTGTCATTTGCTAAACTTTAAAAAGAAAGCATTATAAAAATAATGTGTTTTAATAACACCTTGGGGACTTTTTTTAGTTTCTCTGTTAAACTTCTTGTGAAATATTAGATTCTAATAACTGAATGCAAAAAATATAACAAAGACGTTTTTTTCATACAGTACCACAAATACACACGCAAAAATATTAAGAAAACAGTGCAAATACTGCATCATATAGCGAATTTAAGCTTTTAAAACAAACATACTGAAAAAAAACTACGTATTTATAAATAAGTGCACATAAAACGGGAAAAGTAAACAAACTGTTTTTTACGTCTCTAAGTTTGTTCACGCTAAGCAAAAGGTTTTATTCCGGTGCGTTGATTTTCCGAAGTTAAAGTAATACATTGTAGAACTTTTATTAAGAAAATGTTTAAGGTATTGATGCATTAAAAAACAGCCACAGAAAAATATTAAGATTTATTTTTTTTGTATAATCAATAAGGTCCCCACAAACTATAAATTGCAAAGTCCTCAGTTTCAAAGACAGCTGACATTTTTTTTTATATTTTTTTATTACAGTAAAGGACTTTCTAACTTACTAGATTACTTGATTATATGAGATTTTTAACATAAAATTTTGCTTGCTTATCTTGTATCCAAATAGGGCTTAATAAACATACAGCTTGCATAAAAAAACTACACAATTTTTTAAACAGTGTCCGTTGATTGCAGAGTAAGAATTAAAAGTTTTTACCTGACAAAACTTCGTTGTATCGTAACAAGTAGCTTTTATGGCATCTACCTTGTATTCAAGTATAACCACATTTATGGATAACAAACAAAAACATATTTTTATGGATTAATATTCCGTTTTTTTATTTTTTACTTTGCACTCATTTACTTCAGAAAAAAAACTACGATTATGTAAAGCAAAACTAAAAATAAAAATTATTCGGTGTTGCTTTTTGGGTAACGGTAACTCGCCTGTATAAACAAAATAACCCTTCCAAGAGGCAAACTCGCCTAGAAAAAAAGCAAAAAATGCTTAAACGGAAATGCTTAACACTAACACGCAAAAAATATAAAAATGTAAGTAAAAACGTTTTCGAAATGTCATAAGATAATATCGGGTTAGGTTTGGTAGGGGCAAGGTTCGGGTTCGTAAACCCGAGGCCCCGGGGCCCCGGGGCCTCGGGTTTTTTTGGATATTTCGCAAAATATCTACATCTGGAAAACCCCGGGTACCCCTGGGGTTTATTTTTTACA